>CM043709.1:28726959-28916959 GCA_023969325.1 Oryzias curvinotus | reverse complement strand
CCTCATCAGTGAAGCTTTTCTGCCCGATAGCCAAACAGCCAATGACACCAGAGCGGGTTTTCACGTCAACACCAGCCTGGATCCTGCCGCGGATCCTCAGCAGGTTCACAGACTCCACCAGCTCTCCAAGTCTGCTGATCCACGGCACTAATCTGGAGATCCTGGCTGATGTGGATGAACATGGCATCAACCGTTGCATGAATGATGCTGGGGAAGGAGTTTCTGTCCCGTTTTTGTCAGCTGCACCAAAACTAAAGGTTGCTGACCTAAGTGTGGCTCTCCCTGTGCCGGCCCCCCAGCCCGGATCAAATACAGGGTTGTGTCAGGAAGGGCGTCCGGCACAAAAATCTTGGCCAAACCGCCTGTGCGAATCGGTGAAATCTGATTCGCTGCGGCGATCCCTGACGGTGTGTGCCCAAAGGTAAACAGCAACTAATTTGCTTCTCGACCAGAAACAAACCGATGTGAGAAAAAAATCCATTTAACCTCACAAGAAAATCTACATTTCTGCAAATGCATTCATTTGAGATGCAGTTCAGGTGCTCAGAATTCAGTTTGCTGTTTCAAAAAATATCACAGAAACAAGACGACCAGCATTTTAGCAAGAAAGATTTGATTTAAGAAACTGAAAGAAAAGCCTCGGACTAACCAGAGCGCATCACCTGAAACATCTAGATGACATATTTCAGGGGTTCCTGGGGCCCAAATGATTTATTTTCACATATTGATTATATGTAAACCACCACTAATTAATTAATTAATAAGAAAGAAAGAAAAAAAAATGTACAAAACATGATCGTTAGTTGATGTTTTTTTTAGTTTTTCAATGTATTTTTCTATCTGTTGCTGTATGGATCTGAAGATTAGATGTTTTATCTGAAGGGGCCAATCCCCTTCAAATGTAATCACTTAAACAAATAAGATTCTGCATTATTCAAAATCTTCAGGGGGGCAGCAGCTTCAACTTTTTTTTACACCAAAACTAGCAGAAATGAGGCTGCAGGATCTACAGGGAACCCCACCTGCAGAGCTGCAACCCAGGCGACATCCTCAGGTGATGGGATGACCCCACCCAACACCTGACCTGACACCCACAACATCCAGCTTGCTTTCCTTTGTCCTAAAACTGCTCCAAGCTGCAAAGATTTCTCTGATGTTTCCAACCAAAAGTGGAGAAAAATAAAAGCATCAACTGTTCCTTCGCTTCCATCTCGTCTTTACTCCTTTTCTTTTTCTTTGCTTCAAAAAAAAGCAGACGCTGAACTCTCACATCATCACTCACGGGTGCATAAATAACTGTCATTTGAAAAATATAAAAACAGTACAAATCCAACAGATGTGTAGAGAGTCTTTTCAAAAACAACACTCGCCCTGATCTGTTTTGCACATATAAAATCTCTGGACACAATCATGCTGATCATAAAGTCTCACACTTTAAGGCTTTGGGGTTTGGTGAAGCTTTGAGCGTGTCATGCAAACATCAGTGACACGTTCCAGCCACGCAGCAGGAATCTCCTCAAACGGCACGTTGAACAGAGTTACATGCACACCGTTGCACCTACCACCAACACAGTGACTAAGGCTAAAGCGTGGTTGCATACTTTGACGACTGAACTCTTTTAAAAACGCGGTTCTGTTACATCTGTGTCCTGCTGCCAGCAGACACACAAACTAAAATGGGTTTTCGTCTTCACCCTAAAGATGAAATAAGAACCAGAACTTTAGGTCCACAACGGCTTTATTACTGCAGGTATTGTCGTCCTGCAGCTACATCCAACCCGCCCGGCAGCAGACTGACAACAGCTGTGCACGGATCAGATGCACAAGATGTAATCAAGTTGCCCAAACCTGGAGGAAGCCAGTCTGCAGCCGGAACGTCGGCGGGGCTCACAGCCGTTCATCAAGCAGGAGGAGCTTTTCATTTGACAGTTCCTCGTCACCAGAGTCACTTTCTCATCCTTTAAACTCTGAACTTGTTTTGTTTAACCCCCTGAACTCTCTTCTCATCAGTCTTTCTGACTCTTTTTTAGTTCCAATAATAGTTCTAATCATTTAAAAGTTTCGATTTCTTTAATGTTGCACTAAAATCACAGGAAAACAAAAGTTTTTGTGTGTCTGTCAGACAGTTTGGAAATGATAGAAGTCTGAAGGTTTAGCTACACATTTGGGTTTGGTAGCATGTAAACTATAAACAGCTTAAAGTTGAATCGGCCGAAGATTTTTTTTTATCCATTCATTCATCCTCACGACTTAAGACCCTCTAGACTTTAGGAAAAAAAGAAACCTTGATGACCTCTGCAGTCTAAGGTTCTTGCAGAGAAAACATTCTCTGCTGCAGATGAAGGAACAATAAAGATTTCAAATCAGTTCAAATTGATATTTTTGCAATTTGTACTTTTTTTTGTTGCGTTTTAAAGTTGTCCTGTTTTTTCTAAGGTGCTTACTACAAGTACTTAACTTCAAGACCCGCTCCGATGAAATTTGAGTTTTTTTACATGTTCTGGTGGCATTTTTCTAATGATGGAGGAAGAATATAATAAAAAAAAGAGTATTTAAATGTTTCAAATTTTTGTGAAAGAGGAGCAGATGAACAAAAATTCAGTTTGAAAAAGCGCATGTATTCGTTTCAGGCCCGACTCGGGCATCCTTTCCCCCTAGGGCGGTAGTAACTCACTGTCAGCTTCCTTAAGTCCAGGTGGCAGCCATTCTCTTTTACCGCAGCGCCCTTCTCGCCCACCCTCCTCCCGGCTTCCACCTGGGCTCCGTTCAGGGGTTTTACCCATCTGGAGTTTCTCATGATTGAGAGCCTATCAATCAAGTTGTGAATGCCACTAAGATGTAAATTAATTGAAAAAATTATTCTACCAGATTTTCGTTGACTGAAGACTTATGTGACGTAGAGACATGCTGGTGGCACCGATCCACTGGAATCGACAATGACCTGATCGCTGTTTTCCTCGTTGAATCTGGATCTATGAATTGGTCAGAACTGGAATCTGGATCAAACTGGAATCTGGATCGGAATCTGGATCTATGAATTGGAGAACTGATTGGATGTTTGATATTGCTGCCATTTTTGTTGCTTGGGAAATGTTAGGCTGGCGTTGTGAGGGGCTGTAAAATAGATTGGGAGAGCGTTAACAGATAGATGATGGGAAGAGGGGGCGGGCCACAACTCAGACTTAAACATTAGAATAATAGTTAAATAACCTTAGGAAGCGCTTTGAAAATAGATCCTAAGAGGATCAGAGTGGGGCTTGAATGTTACTGCTTTAAGAAAAGCAATACAACGTTTTTTTTATATAAAGGTTACATTTGACTTAACAAGGAGATTGCTTATAAACCAAAGAGGTCCTTATTTTAATTTCTGCCTTTTGGCTTTCCAAAACTTCACCAAAACAATAAAAGCTGCCAAATCTTGGAGGAAAGATGCCAGAGCGGAACAGAAAAGCGTTCCAGAATAGATCATCAGTTCTCCAGTTTGACCTTTGACCTGGTAAATGTGGATCTGATCATAAGAATCTCTGATTTTTGGTGAGCTCAGAGTGTCAGGCCTGTAGCTGACAGCTGCTGGGCAGCGTCGTGTCATTAAGCTGCGTTTACATTGGCGCTCACGCTGCTTACTTAATCATAGCGTATTTCTATTTTTGATGTGCATATTAATTCGTGCAGATCAAAGGCTCATTTGCACATCAGGGCCTCTTCATGGCGCGCGCAAGCGTCTGCGTGAGGGTGGCGGTGCAGCTGATCCAGCGCGGCCACGCGCTCCTGCAGCCTTTCAATAAGCGACTCCCGGTACGCGCGACGAGCACGCGCCGGCCGACCAACCGGCGGGTGCGCCGAACCTTCGAACCGGACCTGGCACGGAAAGGGCGGGTTGAAATGCTTTCATGTGTGAGTGGATGAGCGCGTTTTGACAGATGGGTGAGGGGCTGAGACGGCCCTGACCAGCATGAGACCTCCTCCGCGTGAAGGAGGCGTCTCTTCTTATGAGATTGAGTCTTTTTTTTTTTCCTTACATCCTTCCACTATTGGGGAACATTTTCGGTTTTAGGTTGAATAAACTGCCTAGAAGCAAGCGCAACTTGCTGTGTTGGACTTCCATGCTCTCCTCCTCAGAGCCCCGAGAGCAGCTTTGTCAGAGGCACCTCCCTCTCCCCCAGCAGCGTGTCCCTCTTCAGGCTGGTGCCTTTGTTCACCACCTTGAACTTGACCGAGAGGCTCTTCACCTGGGTGGAGCTGATGGAGTCAAAGAAGAAGTCCTCGTTGAAGACGGGGTTGCGGCTGTTCTTGATGATGTTGCTCCTCTGCTTCTGCAGCTTCCCGGGGTTCAGGTACACGGACACGCAGCAGTGGATGCTCTTGATGTCCACGTGCTTGTCGTACAGGCTCTCGGCCGCCAGCGCGCGGATGAGCAGGCGGGAGGTGCTGGAGTCGTAGTTGGCGCAGATCCTCAGCGACCCCCCCTTGTGCAGGTTGATGGTGTGCTCCCGCTGGAGGCCGTGGTCGGGCGCCGCCGCCCCTCCGTGGAGGGAGGGCACGTGCAGCCGCCGCTGGACGTTCGGGCTGGGCTCGGCGGAGCTGCACTCATCGGTGGACAGGGAGCTGTGGCGCGCCAAGGTCCGCTTGGCTTTCACCACTTTGGCCTGCGTCTCGTGCGTAAAGATCTTCAGCAGGGACGCGGAGCGCGAGAGCAGCGGGGAGCTGAAGGGGGAGGACTCCGCTGAGGAGCAGGTGTCACTCTCCCCTCCGCTGAAGTACCTGTAGGGGTTCATGTGGGAGGTGTTCAGGTCTGCGGGGTTCAGATGGTTTCCCGCGTCGCCGCTTTTGCCCGCAGCCTTCCTCTGCGCGTTTGGGGAGGTGATGGGACTGCTGAGCTCGCAGTGGAATAGAGACTCTTTACGGCGGGTGTGGGGGCTCTCCTTCAGGGTCGCAAAGCCATAAGAGGTCTGGGTCTTGGGGACGTATGGCAGAGACATGGCCGTCTGAGACTGGGGGTCCGCGTTGGTGTCTCCAGCCACAACATCATCCGCGCTCTCAATCTGGATGATGTGGCGGTTTGCTGCTCTCAACAAGTTCTTTGTGTCTCCTGCGATCTTAGCCACAAAGCGGGGGCTCCTCGGGCTGCTGATCTTCCTCCCACCCGCAATGGTTTGCTCTGACGTGGACGGCTGCAGTCCCTCTTTGGACTTGGGGGTCTCGGGCTCAGGGGGGCAGCTGACCAGCTTTGGAGGAATGAAAAAGTCCGGGATCTTATCAGGAGTGAGCACGTTGCTGTAGGGGGCTGCGCCTTTCTTGTCTCCAGCTTCCCCCTGTCGCAGCACGCCGGTCTCCACTGACCCGCGGATCTTATCCAGGACCCACATGATGCGGTTCGGTTCGGTTCGGTCCGGTCAGGTACGTCTGGAAGGAGCAGCAAACATGGAGGAAGGGATAAATGGTCAGACCCAAACCCTCCAACAGGAGAAAACCCCGCAAATGCTGACACACAAAAAGTGTGAAGCAAAGTTAACTGGAAAAAAATGACAACAAACGAGAAAAACACAAAAAGAAACACGTTTTGAGTGAAAGAAGCTGCAGCTTCACGTCACAAAATCCATCAAATCTTCATTTGATGCGTTTGAAAATCTAGTTTCTCCTCTACTGTGCAGAGCTTTCTTCAATAAGTGGCTTCGGATTAACACAAAAATAAATAAAATAAAAAATCAAACGGACATTTTTCATTGATATTCTTGGTTTGTTAAATGATCTTCATATGAATCTCCCAAAACAGCAGCTTTTTCTCGGCAGAACCTCGATTGTTGCTCTCAGGCACGACGGAGGCAAAAGTGGCTTCATGTTTTGCTTAATTCTAAATTTGTTTTAATCTGAAACGAATTATTGTTCTTTATAAATCAGTAGGTTCACCTTCGTCTCAGAAAGTTACAAACCAAAACCAAGATGCGTTCAACAGGTGGCACCAGGCTTCCAGATTGCGCCCGAGTTTCCTCCCCAGAACCAGAACCTGCCTTTCTGGCCGCCTAACGGAGAAAGGTACTCACACAGGTGGAAAGGAGGAGGTGTTCTCTTTAGCTTTGCATTTGCTCCTTCAGCAGCAGCGGCAGGCAGCAGCGGCAGCAGCAGGTGCCCTCCTCCTCCTCCAGCTCCTCCTCGGATGTGTCCGTGCGCTCCGCGGCGCCGCTGCTCTGCGCATCAGACGCTCTCCGCTCCGGAGCTCCAGTCGTGCGTTTTATCGACGGCGCACAGCTGCAGCTGACCAATAAGATCAAAGCTGCCATCCCCGTCTGGCAGCAGCAGCCGCCGCTCCAAACGCGGCCGCTGCAGCTGAAGTTGCGACGGTTCAAACGGAGTTTCCGCCTTTGCGTAAAAGTCCTCTCCTTCACGCTTTTTTGTTGAACAAATAAATGAATTAAAGTTGATTTCTGTCTTGGAAAATAAACCAGTTACTCAAAACAGAAGTTAGAAACTTTGCTTTTTAAAACACGGATGCTCCTCTGAGCCACAAGACAAAGTCAGCTGATTTGGATCAGCAAAGCGCAGCAGATCATTCTGACCAACCCGCGTCGCTCATGTGAGAGTTTTCCACAGAATTCGTCCTCGCTTTCTTTCTTTGTCCCTCCTCTTTTACATCTTTCTGCGGGTTTAAACCGGCTGATCGGTTTCCCTGGAAACTTTGCTATGGCAACGAATACATCTGTCTAAAATAGGATGGGCACATGACTCCATTGATCTGCAGGACAAGGAGAAGAAAAAAAAAAACAATTTACCCTGATTCAAGATAGGAGCTCAAGCTGTGGCTGGAGAGCTTTTATCTCAACAGGTCAATTATTATTTCATGTCGCGCATTTTAAAGAGATGGAGGAGTTTTAACGTGCTCTGTTTATGAGAGTTTCAGCTCCAGAGAGATTATTGAAATATTGATATTATTTTGTCTGATCTCAACAGGTTAAAGGCCCACTCCAATGAAAATTGTGTTTTTGGCGTTTTTAAAATCTTCTTATGGCTTTTGCTCTGATGACAGAAGACATATATAAAGAAAATGAAGCTTAACATTACATTTCTGAGTATTTCTTGTTGTGAATCAGGAGCAGATGAAAGAAAACGGTCGTAGTTGCTGCGTACAATGTCAAGTCGGGGAGCCACAAGCTCCCTGCTCCGCTCCATTCCGATGCATCCACTTGCAGACAAAGAGTGATGACACGTTGGGGTTGTGAGGGGCTGTGAGCTAGAAGGAGTATGTGTAAACAGATGGATAGTGGGAAATGAGGGCAGGCTTACTCTGTGCCAACAAAACTCAGAGGGGAATTTTTTAATGATCTCCTGCCGCTCTGCAAAAATGTGTTCTAGAAAACGACACAGGTTTTTGGATTTTGGCTAAATAGAGCATAGTCATACCTAAAAGACCACTGAGAACGCTTTGAAAATGGATCAGAAAAATGACAGGAGTGGGACTTTTCAGGAGTTTGCAGACAAATTCGACAATCTAACATGGTTTAAGGAGCTTGATGAGTTTCAGTGCTCTCCATTTATGTTGGTTTCAGTCTTTTCTGTTTACGTGTTCATAATATGTAGATGGAAAAGATTGTGTTTGACGTTTTGTGTTGAGAAGTGGGATAAAAACCAACAACAAATGGTACAGTTCCAGATCTGAGACCACGTTCACCCTCCCATTTACTTTTCCAGTTTGACCCGTTGAATGGAAAAGACTCCTTACAACGTAGAGACAAGGATTACAGTTACTTTAGTTATTTAACACAAATTAATGCCACAATAAAATAAAAAGATTTATTTTCAAATGTATTGCTCAGAAAGGTTTTTCTTTTACAACTTTTGTGCTTTAAAATTCCAAGCTGAAACTTTAAACAATCTCACTTAAAAAGTGTTCATCCATTGATCTAAAATGGGACGTTTCGTCACAACGCTCGCCCCCCCAGGAGGAATTCAGATGGATCAGGCAGCAGTGAGCGTTGCATCAGTGGGAGCAGAGCTCCAGCTTCTCGCGACTCACAGCTTCCTATAATGAGATCGATCCCCAGGCTTCAGAAAACCGTCTGAGAAAAGGTTAATGTGTGTGTCCTGCTCCCATTAGGGGGGAAGGCGCTACATCTCTGTCCGCTCGGAAGCATCTGAACATTCAGCGAACGTGAACCGACTTCTTCTCTGGTCGCGTGGCCCCCCTTGGCGGCAGAAGCGTGAGGCCAGGGTGGATTATTATTATTATTATGGAGGATTCCAGGAAGGAAGAGGTTCGAGTCTGTGTGAGGAGACAGAGCTGTGGAGGAGCTCCAGGTTTCTTCAGCTCCGTCTGCTGGTCAGGAGCAACAAAGTTGGGGGTGTTGTGTTGCCTTGGATACCCCTTGTGCTATCTTGTGCGGTCCAGATGACCCCACCCTACCATGATATAGGTGGAGAGGATTTCATGTAATCCATGGACACCAATGAAGAAAAAAGGGTCTAATGCAGGGGTGTCGAACTCATTTTCACTGAGGGTCACATCAGCATAGTGGCTGTCCTCAAAGGGCCAGAAATAACTTATACATGTAACTAAATGTGATGAAAAATAAAAGTAGCTACTCCTTAATAATAAATAACTCATTATTTATTTATTATAACATTTTTAAAGTGACAATTACAGTTGCATAGAAAACACAGCATAAATCCTTTTCAATTTTTTCCGCTTATTAAAACCCATGATCAAACTTTCCAAGGGAATAAAGAAAAATAACATAAAACTGAGCATGTATTATAGTGTAACATCTGACAAAAAAAAAGGCTGCACACATGCACCTTGCATCCAACTGATGGTTTGATGACAACAATTTGTCTGCAAACACACAGAAGACCTGCAAACACTGAATAATTACAACTGCAGCTACACATAAATAATATGCAATCAACTAAAAAAAAAAATATTTCAAGAAATTAAAACATTTTATGCTCTGTGGGCCACATAAAGTGACATGGCAGGCCACATTTGGCCCCCAGGCCTTGAGTTTGACACATGGGGTCCAGATGACCCCACAGGATAGCACAAGGGACACTCTGCTTCCCCACCTCATTTTTGTTCCTTTCACTTTTGTGTTTTTTGCGGGGGTCAAACATCTCGCCATGGGTCTGGAGATCTCTGCAGATGGAGAGTGAAGGGCCACTCGTGGCTCGCGACCACAGAGCGAGCCCCCCCCCAAGGGAGATGGATGCGGCCTGAAACATCTGTCTTCAGTCCAGCTGCTGGTCTCTGAAGTGGCTTCGAAAGCGGAGCGTTTTCCGCTCTGAGAGGGAGAAGCAACCCCGCAAATGCCAGCAGCCCCATTGGAGAGGCTGGCGCGTTCTGCCTCCCTGAACTGGCATTTGGAGCGGACACACGATGGGGGCAAAAGGTCAGGCCCGTCACCGCGGGACGCAAATTTGATGGACTCCACAGAAAACGTGGGCTAATCCTGTGAGGCCGCTGGGACGGCAGCTTATTGGAGGAGGAGCAGGAACAGGCGGCTGCTCGGTGCTTTCAAAGTTTGCCCGAAGCACCAAAATAGAAGACTTTGTTGGATGAAATCGTCTTTGTGGCAGATTGCAGATTAATGACTTTCATTTTGGAACCGCCACAGATGGTGTCAAGAGAAATAAGAATATGGAGATAATGACATAACTAAGTTTCAGCAGCTCGGAACAAACTGGCCGTTCATCCAAAGAGCTTTGGGTTGACACGTTATTGGACGGTTATTCATAAAGTCCATATTCATCTCATCTCAGCCTTCCAGAGAAAAGATGGAGGCCAACAAAATAGGAAAAAAAATGTAGTTGAAAACAGAAAATTCAAAACAAAACGAGAACTAATTAATATTTGTAAACAGTAGATAAAAAAAACAAACATTTTTTTTTGTAAATCTGACATTTTTTGAGGAAAAAGAAATTCAGAATAAGAACAAACTATTGCTGCCCCCTAGAGGCCGCAAAAAATATTACAATGCCTTTATTTTGTAAAAAAAAAAAAAAAAAAAAAAAAAAAGGAAATGCTGCAGGAGAACCAGATGAAATAAAAGTAGTATAAAGGAGTATTTAAGAATCTGGATGAAAACAGAAATAATAAACTAAATATTTGGTGATGAAGTTATAATAAATGTAAACATTTACTAAAAAAAACATCAAAAGGGCTTTTAATTTGTTGCTGAATTGAGTTTTTTTTTTTCAAGCATATGGCTTCAGTATAGATAAGAAACACGTCATTGTGGGGCAAAATTAGATTTTGGGGGATTTATAGGGTTTTTAATTATGCCTTCAATGCAGCTGAAAGAGAAAAATAACATGTATGGGTTTTATTGGGTACAAAATCAACATGCAGTTTGACATCCCCGACCATAACTGAAATGTGTGAAAGCTGGACTAACAAGGGGTTTAAAAAGATCGTATTTCTAGAAAAAGCATCCGTGATGTGACGATTCTGCAAAAATAAAAGCCCCTTTTAATTACATTTTTCTTTCAAGTTTTTTTTTTTTTACAAAAATACAAGTTTCTAAACTGATGTTCATCTCAAACAACTAAACTAAAAAGCAGACATTTCATTTGTATATTTTAAAGGGAAATGATGGTTTAACTTTCACAAAAGCTTAAATCTGTACATAAAACTCAAAGCTGCTTCCATATAACTCATGTTAAAGTAGTCATCAGTGTGTGAATGTGTGTGCGACTACACAATTCACCAAAGAAAAGATCAAACTTTAAACCTGTCAAAGCAACAAGAAACTTCCCAGATGAGTCTAACCTGTTTCATCAGAGATTCAGATTTCCATGAGGGAAAAAAGAAAAGACAGACCAACATTCAGAGATCTGCTCCCAGAGGCTCAGCGGTAAAACCGGAAGGCCGGAAAGCTTCAGAAAATCCACTGCAGGTCCACTGCAGGTCCACCGCAGCTCCACTGCAGGTCTGCTGCATGGCCACCGCAGGTCCACCGCAAGTCCACTGCAGGTCCACCGCAGGTCTGCTGCATGGCCACCGCAAGTCCACTGCAGGTCTGCTGCATGGCCACCGCAAGTCCACTGCAGGTCCACCGCAGGTCCACTGCAGGTCCACCGCAGGTCCACTGCAGGTCCACACCGCAGGTCCAACCAGCAGCTCCACTGCAAGTCCACGTACATGTCGACCGCAGTCCAACCAAGTCCACTTCCACCGCCGGTCCACTGCAGGTCAACTGCAAGTCCGCTGCATGGCCACCGCAAGTCCACTGCAGGTCCACTACAGGTCGACCGCAGGTCCACTGCAGGTCAACTGCAAGTTCGCTGCATGGCCACTGCAAGTCCACTGCAGGTCCACTGCAGGTCCGCGTCTCATCAGCCACTGCCAGGACTCCAAATGCAGAGAGGAAAGTCTTGCCTTTCAAACGCCGTCTTCTCGTGTTGGCGTCTGCGGCAGAGCACGGAGACCCCCCCCCCACAGAACCAGGACCAAAGCGCGTCAGCCTGTACTTAATAAAGAGCTTTATTCAGATTTAAATAGATTTACAAACCATAAGAAAAAAAAAGAAATACAAAGAAAAGAACAAATACGTGATAGTCAAAGTATCCACATGTGCATATCAAGGTAGAGCTTGTAAACAGTCCTTTGAAGCCGGTTCTCCTCAGGACCGGCTCGACTCGGCCGGGAAAGAATTTGTTTTTTCCTGAGGGTTTTGGACCTGCTGGGTCTTTCTGCACGGATCAGCGATCTCACCGGCGGGAACAGGCAAGGTAGGACAATCAAATGACCTTCAGAGAGGAGGTCAACCCAACCTAAAAGCATATGTGTGTGTGTGTGTGTGGGGGGGGGGGCATTCAAAGACCAGATGAGGAGGCAGCGACGTTCTTCCCGGGCCGTGTGCTCTGTCCGTTTGGTTCTTTGTGAAGCAGCTGAACAGAAACAGCAAAGCAGTTCACACCACAACGCCGAGACGACCAAAGTCAGGTTTGACCTCGCCACCATGCAGCCGCTTTTCAAAATAAATCCAAAAAAAAAAATCATCTAATAAGCTTCAACCTCAAAGATCTAAAACCACAAAACCGTAGTGGACTTTTGGAAACCACCAGCTTCTACAGTCCAAGATTCCCAGGCTGCATTTCGGCTTTTCTTTCCGATGATCCGTGAACGCAGCAGACGCGGGGTCAGCGTGGCGTTCAGGAGAACGGCGAGGAGAGCCCCTCCCACCCAGAGCAGGGCGCCTCCTCCACTCTTCTGAGTCACTCTCGCTGCAGCCAGATCTGCTCCGAGGCGGCAGGGTTCACGGGTGGAGGTGCCCCGACATCCTCCCGTGCAAAGGAAAGGAAACGCTTCCACGCGCAGCGGCCAGAAGGGGGCGAGAACCACAACCGCATGATTGATCAGACAAGACTCCTCCTCCTTACCGCCACCTTTAAAGCGTCTTTGGCGGACGCTGACTGCATAGATATTTCAGAACAGTACGCTGATGTCCTGTCGGTATCGGAGCAGGAGTTTCTCGGGGAACTCACGCTAAAATGATGAAGGCGGCAAACGGGAGGACGCGTGTTCCCTCCCTCCCTCCCTCCACCTGCCGACAGGTGCTGCTGCTGCCTGAGCGGCGCCCTCTGCCACCTCGGCTGACCAAACCTCTCGGATCCGGTAGACCGCTTCAGAAAACATAAAATAACGGAAGGCACAAAGGAGTGAGAGCGGCGCCGTGCTGAGCAGCGTGAGGCCTGCAGCTTTAAAGGTCAGAGGTGTGACATCATCACGCGTAACCATGGCGATGACGGAGCATCTTCAGGAAATCCAATTGAAACTTTTCAACCCTCTGGCGTGGTTTCACAGCGATCTGGGATGTTACATTCCTGTCTGCTGAGGACGTTCAGGAGCAAACGGCCAAGTGGGGCGGCGTTGCTCTGCCCGGGACATGTAGACGGGGGCATGGGGGGGGGTAGAAGATCCAAGTATTGGGTAACAGTGCAGATAAGAACAGGAACAGAAGGAAAGCTCAAACTTCAGATCGTCCTGCTGTGGAACCCCTACAGAGACGAAACAAACGAAGGAACACGTGGAAACTAAAGCCCTCTTCCTCCTTTCAGTGCCTCAGACGGGGGGGTGGAGGGGCGTGCTCAGCGAGGACTCAAGAAGAAGGGGGCGGAGTTAGAGTTCAGTCCAAAACAGAAGAGGGAGGCTTGGTGACAAAAACCGGTCAGGGATCGTGGGGGGAGGAGACGGACCGCTCAGCAAAGGTCGGTCAGGAGTCCTCGGTGCCGGAGTCGTCCTCGTCGTAGCAGAAGTCCTGGTTCTCGTCCTCGTCGTCCTCCTCCAGCTCCTCGTCGTCGTAGTAGTCGTCGTATAAAAGGTTGGATCCGTCGTCCGTGGCGGTGACCCGGGTGCGGACGCAGTACTCGTCCAGGGTCACGGGGACTTTGACGCCGTCCCGCTCCGCGTCGGCTTTGGTGGCCTGAACCTGTTTCCTGTCACGCAAACACACAAAAAGGGAGAGACGTTTGTGTCGCCGCCCGGGAGATCGTCGGACGCCACGTCCAAGCAGGTGGTCAGGTGACGTGTGAACTGCATGCAACAACAATCCGATTACAAACCGGTAATCTGGTCCAATGATGCTCGAGGAGTTATAGATTAAAAAATAAACCCTAGGATGACATTTAATCCGTAGAAGCTACCAAAGGTGATTTGTTTTTGGAAAATTCAAGATGGTGGCCTCTTCCCAAAGTCAAAACAAACTTTGGTTGTGATTGTACACCCACAATATCAGTGCAATACCATCAATTGAGCATGCACATACCATGACACTGTGTTATTTTTGTTTTTATTGGGTACTAATACTACTATGGGTACTAAAATTACTATTGGGTACTAATGGGCCTCTCACATCAAGACATCACAGTATTGTATAACGCTGTTTTGATTGCGTCTACGGGAAGCACATTTCCTGCCTGCCCCTTAAAAACAATTGCCCCCCTGGGATGCCGTAGTTAAAGTCGAGCTTGTGTAAAACCTGAAGATCCTTAAAAATAAAATTTTCTTTTCCAACGTTGTGCAAAAATGTGAAAAGTGTCACATTTCACACTTTGCCATAGGTCCTGTGGCCATCCCATAATAGCTTTCAAAGTGCATTTGGATATCACTGACATGTGGGGTTTGTTTTTGAAAAAATACAAATAAAAATGTGAGCCCCCAATAGATTCTGGTCCCATTCATTTCTTTTTTTATGGTTTCACGCGCAGTGATGTCATCATTTGAGGGGGGGGGGGGATCTTTTAATAGTTAGTGATTTAATTTTAAGGGGCCAACAGCTTCATACCTGAAGAAAACATGGTCTGAACCACAGCAGCCCCCCCCCCCGTACCTGATAATCTCGATGTACTCTCTGTCCTTCCCCTTGCTGTCCCTCCACTTGCGGTACATGACGGACGCGTCCACGTTGGCCGGAGAAAAGGTGTTGGGCTCGTTCAGCAGGGAGATGACGCTCAGCAGGATCGTTCTGGGGGGGGGGAGAGAAGAACCGACAGAGGGTGGGGGGAGAAATGACCAGGACGAAAAAACAAAAACACGCTGAAGAAGAGGATAAAAGACACAAAGATGGAGGTAAGAAAGGAGACAAAAGGGAAGAAGAGCCGGTGGGGGCGGGGTGTCTCCCACACTAAAGGGGGAGTCCGAGTCTCTTTGTATCACATCAACATTAGATTTCCCCCTGGAGGCTCGTCATTAGAGACAACCCCTCCCAACATCATCTAAACCTATTTACTGGGGCTTAATTCAAAGACAGAAAGAATGTGCTGAAAACGACGGGAAGCTTGGATTTAATAAAAACAGAAAATCAATGATTTAAGAACAGAGAGAATCTATTCCTTTATGTGGATTTATAATTAATGCAGTTATACTTTAAGATCATCAATTATAGTTCCTCAGTTTAAATCCAAACTTTATTTATAAAGCACTTTCCCTACAAAGCAACACAAAGTGCTTCAAAACTCTTCACATTCAACTCAATGAGATGTTTACTGACACATGAATAAAACTTCAATTGTAAATAAAATAAATGCACTGATGCTGTGTTCTTAGATCTATTTAAAATAAAGCACTTTTTGGCCTCGGGTAGCTGGGATTTCATTTTTTTAAACCTGGTTTCCTGCTAAAAGTGTACCAGAAGATGCTGCATGAATGAATGAATGAATGAATGCATGAATGAATGAATGAATGAATGCATGCATGCATTCATGCATTCATTCATGCTGTTTTCAATCCCACACATTATTACAGGACTTCTGCTCCTCACCTGACGTTCTGCGTGGGGTTCCACCTCTCGGAGGGCAGTTCTCCGCTCTGCGGGTCGTCCACGGGCGGATGCAGGATGGAGATGCACACGTCTCCATTCTGAGAGTACCAAAATAAATGCAGACATGCAGCTTTGAAACTTGGATCAAGATCACTTATTCATGATTCAATAATTAAGGTAAAGAGGACTGTCGTGCACATCTCCGCTTTCAGATAAATTGTTCCGTGTAACACGCCAACTTCGTGGTTACCTCATAGATGTTGGGGTGCCACATTTTGGTGAGGAAGCGGAAAGCAGGAGGGGAGTAAGGATAGTCGACGGGAAATTTGATCCGAGCCTGAAAGAGAAAGAGGACGAATGCTGAAGACCAGGCAGGACGTTTGCTTCCATCCTTTCCTTTTGTCGTCACATCCCAAGCACTTCCTGTCAGGTTTATTGGATTGTCGTGGATTTCATGGTGGTTTTTTTTGGTGTGGATTAAGGGATAACGCCCAACCAGGTCTCCATCATCAGAGATTAATGGCCACTGTGGAGGCGTGAGCGGATGCTTATGAGAAAAACCTCCATTCATTTGTGATTGACACCATTATCCTGCTTTTCCCATGACGACAGACATTAATCAATTATTAGCCCTCTAAATTTGTTATTTTTACATAGCAGCGATATAGAAAAATCAGGCTATTTGACTGGAGCTACTTTTTCAGGTGTCCATTAATGAACACCCTGCAGCCAATGGGAATCGAGCATTGGCTCAGACCACGGTGTGACAGGATCCTTTGAGTTCTTGCTCATAAAACGCACAGATAAGCCAGACGTCTCAGCAGGAGACGGCTGAAAGCTCGTTGTGCTAGTTTAGCAGCAGCTGCCGAATGTATCTCTACCATAACGCTGATCGGCTCTAATAGCGATAAAAAAAATAGGCTATAAATAGCGGCTGTGAGGTCAGGACGAACCTTTCCGAGGACGCCGCAGCCGGGAAATGTAATATGTGTGGAGGATGGGAGAGCTCGGGCTAAAAGGAGCCGGTGGTATGGAGACACGACGAGTCAAAACATTATTCTAACGGCACACAGACCGACTTCCTCCAGCCTCTCTGCCATCGCCGTGGAAGAGCACAGGCTGATAACACGGAGACCAGCTGATCCCTGAGAAGAGCAGGAGTTCAGCACATGTGAACCACCAGCTGATCTTTGTTCTGGAGAAGCATCTGCATGAGAGTAAAATGCTGCAGGAGGACGGAACCATAAAGAACCTATTCTTCTAGAACTGTTGACCCCAGTTTCAGCTTCAACATTTAAAGAAGCTTTGAATGCCAGACAGTAGGGATGTCTTAAAGTCAACGGCTTTGGAAGTTTGAACTCTGCAAATGTAAGAGAGAGGAAAAAAAAAAAAAGGACCAATCAAGTGGTCTGCTCTGACTCCGAGACCCCAAACAGGGGGACAACTTCAGAAAACAATTCCATCCGACAGAAAACCAACAATCTGTCAACTGCCAGCAGCTAGAGGGGGCGGAGTTAGCCGACGGAGCGAGACCTGGCCGTGTCGGTTCCTCCAGATGATGAAGAGTCATGGCACCTCCACCTAAAACCCTCCGTCTTGAAACGCTCCAACACTTGGATGAGTGGTTCCAAGAATGAAAAAGATCTGCATGCGTCATGCTAAAAAAATAAAAGATTAAAGATCAGTCTATTAACACATCAGAGGAGCCAGGTGGCTCCGGCATCCTGTCCGGACGCCTCTCTGGAGAGGTGTTCCGGGCATGTCCCACTGGGCGGGGGCCCCGGGGAAGACCCAGGACACGCTGGAGAGACTGTGTTTCTCAGCTGGCCTGGGAACGCCTCGGGGTCCCCCCAGAGGAGCTGGAGGAAGTGGCCGGGGTGAGGGAAGTCTGGGCATCTCTGCTCAGTCTGCTGCCCCCGCGACCCGGTCCCAGGTAAGCGGAGGAAGATGGATGGATGGATGGAAGTTCAACCGGTGCCGGTTTCCCCTCCACATTTGTGGACAGGTAAATGAGAGTCTGACTGAATAGCAACACTTTCAGCACAAAACTCAGATAACGGCTGACTTACATAACGTTTGAATCCCCGACTCTCAAAGCTTTTAGACCAGGCATGTCCAAAGTCTGGCTGAGCCCGGCCCGCAGACTCCGGCCCTGACTTTCTGCTCAACTATGGTTACGTTTCATGAACCTAATGCCACCTGTGTGTGTATTGTATGCATAACTGCACAAATCTCTAGGATTATGAAACTATTGTTTTTCTTCTTACATTCACGTAAGTTTGTCTTTGTTTCTTTTAATCCTTGCATCTCATTATTTCTGTAATGAGTTGGATATACCTTAGTGATTTTGTTGTACAATCAATAAACCAATAAATCAAATCTATAAAATGTGGCCCCCCCAGCATCTTCTAAGAACCGTGTGCGATTTCTTGACTTGATATGCTGGATTCTGTCAAGCGCCGTTTTTCATTAAACAGTTCATTTAGGTCATTTAAGGGTTTGAATTAGCAGGCCAGTTGGTCAGCCCTCACACATTTTCCCCTCACCACATCTGGCCCTCCGTGGAAAAGCCTTGGACGGCCCCGTTTCACACCAAAGAGTGCGGTAAACAGGCCTTCTTGAACGTGCGTCTAGCCCCCGGTGTTCAGACTGGACAAGCAGGGAGGGGGTTCTTCTTCTTTTTCTAGAGCATGTCCCCACGCGCATTTCTGCTGACGAAGAGCTGATCCCGCATCCGCCGAAGAGGCTGAAGAGATCTCATCATCCTCATCCATAAACCTGATTATCTGAGTTTACACTAGTTTTGACGTCTTCTACTTCATCCGTCGCTTCTTTGCAATAATGTAGGATGTAAGGCGCACACCGCCGCCACCACGGCGGCGACCCGGAACTGAGGGCTCGTTTTAAAGAACCACTCTGATCATCTTCCAATCACTATTCAAGGTGTTCCCAGTGGTCTTTCATTAGGGTTGTCGCTTTTAGCCCAAATCTAAAAGCCATAGATGAACTGATAGGAATGAGAACATGGTTTACTAAGCACTTTACGGGCTTGGAGGGATATGACGCCCCAAACTCTCAGTGCGTCCAGACTCGCCCCCTTGATATTCTACCTCCACCCCATAGTGGGGCTGGCCAAATCAGGGCCTGATTGAAACCAACATAAATGGAGAGAACTGAAACTAGTCAAGCTCCTTAAACCATGTTAGATTGTCGTATTTGTCTGCAAACTCCTTCAAAGTCCCACTCCCATCATTTTTCTGATCTACTTTCAAACAGTTCCCAGTGGTGTTTTAAGCATGACTATGCTCTATTTAGCCAACATCCAAAAACCTGTGTCGTTGTCTAGGACATAGTTTCTGCAGAGCGGCAGGAGTTTATTAGAAAGTCACCTCTGAGTTGAGGCCACTCCTCTAAAAAAAAAAAAAAAAAAAAGACAGGGAAATCTAATTTTGATTTATTTTTAATAGCAGACATAAAATGTAAAACAATATACCATGTTTGTCTTCCTGTTTTACAAACACGTCGATTGCATTAAGCTTCCTCCTTCCTTGAAAATCCTTCTTGGACGGTGACCTAAAAAAATTCCTTCCGCACAGAACAGGAATGAGAGGGAACACGCCCGCCCGGCGCACGACGACAGCGAGACGAAACAAACCAGGTCAAAGAAAAGGCCCTGAAAAGGAACGAGCCGTCCTGTTCTGCTCCCGTCACTCAGGTCCAACCGGCGGCTTTCCCGAAGAACCTTGGGAGAATTCCTCGGCTTGCGTCACGGACGAGCGGAGCACGCACACCAGAGATGATAAAACACCTCCCGCCTCCAGCTCCTATCAGCTCCACAAGCCGGACCAGCAGAAGACCCAAGAGTGAGGCTGAGTGTCAAAGTGATTAGAACGCCGTCACGCCAAGGTTTCACACAGACGGCGCCGAGGGCCGTGTTCCTGGGGTATGACGCCACGCCGGCCCAGGCAGCAGAAGAAAGGAAGCCCTGCCTGGGCCGGCGTGAGCACTGACGAGAGCCTCCTTTGAGGGGGGAGCAGGGCGAGGAGGGGCTGTTGACTTTCCTGTTTCTGCATGGTGCTTTCTATTTTGTCCCTTGACTCTGCTCTTGTTTCTGTTACACAGCTAGAGGGCAGTAACATGCCCCCCCCCCTCCTGTTCAGCTCTTTCCGTCCGAACACCACCATCACTGAAAGGAAGCCACACAAGTGCTCAACAGAAGAGAGCATCTGTTGACTGGATGTCAAAAGCTAAAGAACGCCGGGAGTGCCAAGTCCCAAGCTCAAAGACTGCAAGCCCCTGCAAGTCCTGAGCTGAGAGAAACCTCATCTGTCCAGAGGAGATTACTCCATTTAGTCTGTTAAAGCACATCTACTTGTGCCCCCTCCTTAAAAAAAAAAAATCATTTTTCTCAGAGAGAATCAACATTCGTCTAAAAAAATAAATAAAAATAGATGTGGAACACAAATGCTGCCCCCTTTCTCTGACAGAAACTCGTAATCGATCCTGAACGGAGCTGCTGAAGAAGCAGCATTCATGAGGTTCTCTGCTGGAGTTCAGGGTTCTGCTCAGGAAGGCTGTAGATCAGCAGGGATGTGGTCCATTCTGGCCTTTTATTGTGTTCATTCTGAGCAAGAACCGTACAAACTGAGAAATAAATACAAGCAAAGACAAGCAAAAACACCCAAAAAGCGGCAACTAATTTTTTAGGACAAAATAATGACTTTATCGCAAAACGTGGTTGAAAGGTGACATTTTTGGGGGTAATTCCTGGAACCTAACATTCCAAAAAAGTCGGTGAAACCTACCAGACCGTGTTCATGATGTAAAGTCAGCTAACTGCACTTCATAGGACTCATGAAATGGATTTTTCTCCCATAATCATTCAAATGTCTTCCGACGGCAGCGTCTGCCAAGTTTCCTGCGCGTTTCAACGGCCGCTTGGCTAACCCGGCTGAAGCCGTTTCCCCAGCTTTCCGTTCAAACTGGTTGGATGGAAACCACGTCACGAGCACGCTGTGGATTTCACAGCAGAGATGTGCATTCCTGCCCCAACAAAGGAATCCCGCACACAGCACCGACACGCCGACGTACTGAGCAGCGTCCGCGGAGGCTGAACCGGGGCCGAACGGGCCCGTTCTGCCAGTGAGGCTTCCAAGGCTGAAGAAGCATCGCCGCCTGTGCCGCACACGAGAAATTGTACGAGTCAAAGACGCATTTGGGACAATAACAGATGAATACAAACAAGTGGCCGTTAATTTTATGGAACCAGAAGCTTTCGAATCCTAGAATTGACCGACATTCAGATTTAAGGAAAAATTTGATAAGAAAAAAAAAATAATATTGTGGAGGCTGTCACTTGAAATATTTATGTGGTTACCTGATTTGGGTCAATAACACTGGCCTGTGTCTGTCACAGTGACTCAAAGCACACAACTCTTCACCGTGTTATGCAACATTTAGAGCTGATGCTCAGAGTCTCAACTAACTGGAACAAACAGTATACAGTCACCCATGGCAACAAATGCAAAGGTATTGTGTCTCACAATGGAGGTGTGCAGCTTCTAAAAGTGAGTCAGACGCCGTCGTTTCTGGGATTAAAAAGCAAAAAACATCGAAGCATTTACAGGCAGAGGCTTGTTTAAATCACCAAAAGATGGTAAGAATCAGGTCAGTGGCAAAGTAAAGTGAAAATAATGGCTCTTTTTGTATGAATTATGACTCTAAAAACAGGAACTGTTCCAGTGAAACAAACACGTCTCTACCCTCGGGGAGGAAGTGAACTAAAAAAAAAAAACCTAAATAGCTCACAATTAGTCAGAAAACAAACAAACTAATGCCTTTCAAAGCAATTCTGCTGTGCATCAATGAATATTTAAGAATTTATAGCTTTTTGACTGTCAACTTTAAAGTACAAACACCTGATTTATTTAGCTGGTTGATGTTATTTGTTTTTCTTCAGGAATCCATGATCCATATATATGTTAGACAGCTTCATTTAAAATACCTTTAAAACATATTTTTATTCAAACTTAGGCTAAACCCAGTGATAATTACAAGCTCTGTATTGTTTATGTCAACAATTAAAAAAATAAGAAGCAGATAATGAGATCAAAACTTTCTCTGTTAACATTAGACCAAATATAAACAAGTTTCTGCTGTTTGGATAGATTAGTTTAAATAAAGTTTAAATGTAAAAAAAAACTTTATTTAAAGAAAGAGTTCATCTCAACGAGGTCAAAAAGGGGAACCACTGCCGATTATCCGGATTGTTATTAACCTTTAGTGGTTTATGATGAAAAGAGATGACCAGAAACTTTAACATTTAAGCGCGAGGCTGCTTAAATGTTGACCACATTAACCAGCGGAAGAACAATAGATGCACTGCTAGCTAACATTAGCTTCTCACCTTAAAATAACCGCCCTCGTAGTGCGTGTTTGGGGGTCCAAATATCGCCACTTCCCAGTTGTACAAGTCCGACTCGTCCACCAAAGTTATCTTGAATCCTTCCACCGGCTCCTCTTGGAGGTTTTTCATCTCCAGCATGAGTGCTTTTTGAGAACTGGCTACATTCTGTCCATGCTGAGCCATACTCCACAACGTTTAGTATTAATGTGACGGCGATCCAATACAGCTGTGACTGCGAAGGACAAAGCTAGGTCGGTAAATATCAGCTACTCGTTGAGAAAAAAACACACGAAGTCCCTCGCTGAAGAACGCACCGGAGGTCGTTTCCGCGGGTTCGTCCTGAAAACGGGACCTCGGATCGCATCGACTGGACTTTATTTGGGCAGCGCTGGTCCGAACAATCACGCAGAACACAGTTTGTGCCGATCATCGAAACCTCCCGTGTTCCTGTCAGAGGCAGGAGTCTGCGCCTCACTTCTGGTTTCAAACTTTCAAAATACAACTCGTTTTAGTCTTAGATCATTTTTTATTACATAAAGTTTCCACAATATTTTCAATATCTATGTAAATTGGCATACTAGTATGTCCGCATTTTCTAGATCATGAAAACAGCCTTTAATATAGTGTGCCCGTTGCCTTGTCCGTCTTGTTTAGATGCCTTAAACTCTTTTTTTTTTTTTTTTTTTTTTTTTATAAAAAGCAGCGTTGTTCCCCTTATTTACATTTCATTTCAAATGATTGTATAGTTAAATAAATTTTCCGATCGTTTTGAATATTTCCATTTGTTGTCCCTGTTAATAATAAAAAAAACTAATGATAAATAAAATCGTGAAACAGAAAAACATTGGCCTACATCTGTCGACAAGGCTTTATTTTGAAAGTTCAAACCGGAAACAACAAATTGAATACAGTTAGCCTGCTACAAATGCAGCCCAATGCTAGCCGGATCCTCATTTGCGTTTCAAAGTTTAAAAAAGTCATTTAGATAAAGTAGTGGTAATCTAAACAAGTAAGGAAAGACGAACTGCGCATAAATGCTAAACGTTTCTCGACGCAGCTGCTCGCTGTCAGTCACTGTCAGTGTCGATTACTTTTACAGTTCAGATGTCTTCTGGGTAATGGAGTTCATTTCATCTGACATCAGCTGTAAATTACAACACATGTGCGATAATTCAACATTAAAACAATAAAAACTCCTTCCACTTTTATCCTTAAAGTATGTAATGTAGATAATGAACATGCAAGACGAATATCTATGCTTCGTATTTTTTAAACTAGAAAATAAAAGACTACAGCAGCTTCTTACAGTCTTTATTTCCAATTTTCAGTGGACTTTCTTTAAAAGGAGTGTTTTATGCTGTCCCCTGTCAACCATGGCATTGTACATTGTGAACTTAGTAGCTGAACATGAAGAAATAAGACATGACCACTATATCTGTCCTTTTGAGAGTATAATTCAATGTTACAAGCCCAACTTTGTGAAATATGCAACTACAACGGAACTTCAGAGTTTTGGGATGTTTCTCAGTACGCTTCTTCATGTGACCTCCTTTTTTCAACATCTTTTTGTTTTTAGCCCCACACCTGTGGGAGTAATGTTACCAAACAGAAGCCCTTTCTTTTCCCTGTGCTCAGTAATGTAAAACATTCAATTACATAATAGCCAGAACTTATAATTGATAAAAACACAATATGATCAAAAAGAGAAAGATCAAGTAAACTTAATTTAATAAAAGTAAAGAAAGCAAAGGACAGTATGGAATGATTTGTTTCTGTTTGTGTAAACATGTCCATGAAACAAACAGGGAAATAAAAAGTGTACATTCCTAATCATGCAATATACACATTTTAATCTAACAATATGCACACAATGATCAATAAGAAAAATGCATGATCAGGTGAGTCTTTGCTGGGATTTTTCCAACATATTATCTACGGATGTTCCTGAAACACAACTGGTTGCCTCTGTTTTTGCACCTCACTACCTACTAGAATGTCTAACCCAGTCTTCTGGTCACAGACGTCGTTACCACGGTTATCTACAAGAGCAGGTGGACAAAGATCAAGAGACTTCATTACAAAGTAGAAGAGCCGTGATGCTTCTGGGAAAAGTTCATGCTAGAAGACATGGATGCTGGAAAAGATGCAGAGTTGTTTCTAATGAAAGGAAATAATTAAAAAAAAAAAAAACCTGAAGGGTTTTGGTGGAATCTGATAACAAATTAATGGAATAACTCAAGGAGAACAAAGCAGAATTCTGAGATATTTCATTCAAAAACGGACTGAAAGATGGAGCAGTTGGAGGCTCGTTTAGTCTAACTAGACACAAACAGGCCTTTTTCTTGGAGAAGTCACAACAAATGGATCATTTGGGTAATAGGTGAGACGAGCTACAACCTCCTGCACCACAGCATTACAGTAACGTCAGCAACACAAATGGGCTGAAGAAACCTTATTTTCGGTGGAACATTCCAGTCCTTTATTGATGGAAGGAATGATGCGTTTCAAGTCTTGAAAGGTCCACACGATTAGATCAGGAAGCAGATATGTTCAGGAGAGAAGTCAAGCTCTACAATACCCCCATCATGCTGGAGCAGGTCAGACTCTACGGACTAAGGCACAGAACCAGCAAGGACTCTGCCCTGAACGCTGCCAAAAGGAGAGCAGAGCAACGGCCCACTAAAAACCATCAAACTGCATCCGTTCATCCTCCGTCTTCAGTCAATGCAAATGCCCAGAGTCTGATCTACTCCAGGCATCAGGCCAGTAAACAGGTGACCACTTTGGGGGAAACACGTTTCTGTTTTGGTTTTTAATTCAGCTCCAATTGGTCTAGAACAGAGCGACGGCCGTAGTTTATTTTCCACAAGCAGCACTGATCCTTTAGTAATCAGAACAAAACAAGGTACAGAGATGAAGGCGCAGGCAGGCTTCAGACAAGAAAACAAAACACGAAAACGTCAAACAATACGATTCAACCATCAACAGCAAAAGTCCAGTTAACAACGTAAAATTAAACTAAATGAGAGGAACAGAGTAAAAAAAAAGAAAAAGCCGATAGAGTAAAGGGGGTTACGGTGATGCAGGAAGTGCGGAAAGTAAAAAAAAGGCTGGAGGACAGTGAGGCCAGAAGGGAGTTCAGAGGAGGAACAACACAAAGAGGACAGCAGGATTGGAAATCTCAGGACTGGAAATAAATAGGATGAGGCTGGACGCGCCAGCAGCAGTGTTTTTTTGGATTGTGTTGCGGGGAGAGAAAGGGTGGCGTTGGCGGAGCTGGGGGCACTGTGGGGCCGGCAGACACAATCAGCACTGAGAGAAGGTCTGCTTGATCTCGTCCAGCACATTCCCAAGCAGCGTCGGCTCATCGCATTTCGCGTCGATGGAGACCGTCTGACCAGACTGTGGACATGAGAGCAAAGAGTCAAGTCAGCAATGTTTTATGATTATTGACTGGATTTGTCTCCAAAAAGATCCGTGCAGAAAAAGAGTCTCACAGTTTTGACCAGCAGACAGACATGGTGACCCTGGATAGACCTGCTGTACATGGAGGCGCAGGAGTCGATCCTCTCCACAACTGGGACGAATAGACACGAGTCAATCTCTGGCAGCAATCTACTTTAATACTGGAGGACTAAAGCCAGATGTTGTACCAGAAAAGTGGTGGTGGAAGCAGATCCTGGCCAGTAGATGATGGAAGGGCATGTTGACCCCCTCCAGTCGGATGGAGCTGCTCTTCAGGTCCCCCGACTCCAGCAGCTTTGCAAAAGCATCACTGAACGCACACACAAAAAATAAATTCACAAAAATAACATTTTTATGCATTAAGTTTCAGATTTCTAGATTTTTCTGCTCTTTATCTTAAAAAGAAAAAACTTCAAACTTTTTGCGTTTCATTTCTCTCTCTATTTTAGTGCAGGTTTTATCCCAAACATCACCTTTAAAGACACAATTCTACTATGTTTTCATTGCTGTGCTTTGAGGGATTTTAACAGTAAAATCAATGACCTGTAACAAGGAGTAGTGATTAGGTAGGAGGTGCAGGTAAAGTGCAGTTTGAAGTCCAGTTTCTCATGAGTAGAGGAGTCTTCGTTCTGTGGAAACAGTGTTGGTAAAAACGATACACCACATGAATGAATAAAGACTGTTTACATTCCTATAAATGAACATTACAGCATTTATTTTTAAAAACACGCTTTTGCATGTAGCAGCTGGAACTTCCTATCATCTTTTAGACCAAACTGTGGATTAAAAATCCCCAAATGGTTCTGCCTGTTCGGTCCTTAAGGACCCATGAAGATGAAAATGATGTTTTGGGTGTTTTTAATGCATTTTTCTACAGGATTTTCTGAGTACATTTTCTGAAATACTGAGTATTTCTTTATTCAAATTGTTGGCTGGTTGCCAATAAAACCAGCTTTCTTCTACTTTGGCTCAGAACCAAACGTCTTGAAAACAGCTGCCAACAAGCCGAGGCAACCGTTTTTTGGGTCGCCAGCGGCAAAGTCGTCCCGTCCAAGCTGCTTTTCAGCAGAAGCGAATCCTAAAAATGTGCGGCCAAAACAGAGCAAATGTGTGTGTTCTGGCAGAGTCAGTTAAAGTGTTTTCCAACCAACCTTCACAATGAAAGTGAGAGTCCCCTTCAGTTTCTGTGGCATCACTATGCTCTGCACCGTGAAGACAAAGCGGGCCTCATTGGACACTCCTGCAGCAGCAGAGGAGGTTTCAGATGTTTGACCATTTTGAAAACCAACTTCTCCTCCGAGGTGACATCCATACACACGAGACTTCGTCAATATGCACAAACGGCCACAAAATCTGCGATCACGCCACTGCAGTGGTCCCTCACTATGTCGCAGTTCACCTTTCACGGCCCAGCTGATCTGAATTTTCCATCCGTTTTTCAACAACACATTATGTTCTGCATCCTTTCCATCATACTGGACTTATTTTTCTGCAAAGGTTTGAACTTGGTGAGTTTAAACAAGAGAGAAAAGTCTGAAAGTGTTTAGTGACGTTTTCCAGCTATAAAACATCAGAAACTATTGTAAAAATAAAAAATAAAGCAGACCAATTTGCAGATTTTGTCTATCGAGGTTATTTATTGAACGCAGCCAAAGCGATAAAAGAGGGACCACTGTGTTAAATTTAAGAGTAAAGTTAGGAGTTTACAGCTACTTTTACAGCAGGAAAAAACGGATCCATTATCGGGAATGTTTAGAAACTGACCGGGGGGCAGTTGGAAGGGCACGGTGAGGCCGTCGTGAGGACCTGCGCCCTCCGGCCTCTGCAGCTTTGAGTTCAGAGAGTCCAGGACGTTGAACTCCATGGATTTCAGGAAGCTGCTACACTTGTTCTCGAATATAACAGACACCACCACCTGACTGCCATCCTGCAGGTTCCCCTGAATGTCACACACCTGCAAAAGGAAAAAAAAAGAAACATCTATTTCAAGTGGGATTTACTATTTCAACATTAACCCCCCCCCCCCCTTTTGTAAGCGACCTTTCCCAACGACGGACAGTGACCCCCAAGAAAAGACCCATAGTTTCACAGAATCAATCAGAAAACAGCACAAAGTCAGAATTGTTGTCACACAGCAACACCGTTTCATCACAGCAGAGTTCCCGCCATCAGGCTGGTCTGGAAAGAGGAAACCACAGAGCACATCTAGGAGGAATTATTCTACAAAGTCCAGTCAAAGACAGAACTTTAGAACGGTACCTGATCAGCATCTTCCCCCATCTTTCAGGAATGTGAGAAAAGGAGAATAATTTAGATTTTTCCCGTTGTTTCTATCATCCAAAAAACACCAGACAAATTCAACATTTGATTCTCCTAACAGTTAAATTAAGGATGTTGTCGGAACTGAGAAGGTTCTAAACACAGTAAAGATCTTAGAGCGACAGACAGACATGTGTGGCGTTGAGAATGCATCATGGGAGACCAGAGTTGGTGCAAACTGGGATTAATCCAGAACCGGAACACCAAAGAACCTTTAAAGGCCATGCTGTAGCCTCAGAGCTGCAGGGAAGCGGCCAGGAAAAAAAGAGGTTTATTAGGGTCTACAGCAGTGGACTGCAGCCCCGCCCCGTTTCCTGTTAACACCGCTTCAGTCGCTGCTGATTAGCTGGAACACGGGGAGTCCAGCGGAGGTGGAGAACATGAACTGGGGCAGTGGTCACACTGTGGTTTGAATCCCTCTGTCATTAAAATAAAGACCTTTAACACACAACTCTTTCTGTCTAAACTGCTTTTTCAAAGGGTTTTTTAGGCATGAAAACACATGTGGAGTGTTAGACTGAACTATATTTTTCCAGCAGTTTCTACAAACAGGACTTTTGTGATTTTGCAGTAAATGAAAACGATTTTCAGAACAGAGACGGTCAAGCTGAGCCGACCTGCTTATTCCTCCACAATGAAACAAACACAGGAAAAACTGGATGGAGCAAAATCAAGATAAAACTCCCGTCTCCATCACTCACCATCTTGATGTAGGCGTTCTCCGCCAGCAGGCAGTAATTGGACATGGGCTGCAAGCAGAGGAAGACTCCGGTCAGCAGAGGCATTCTCCATCAATCAGTTCATCGTGAGAGCGCCAACAGAGTTTTACAACATGTAGTGGTGGTCCCCCAACCCCCCGCCTCTGACCGGTACCGGTCCCAGGCCACATTCTTTCTGTTTTATTTGATAGTCTGATTGTGATAGAAGCTTCATTTTGGAAAACGACTGGATTCTCCCCACCACATCCCACGCATTCTTGACGGATGTCAAGTCGCTCGGTCCAAAATCTACCCGCTCGTTTCTTAAGCGACTAACGCCACCTGCTAAACCCCCAAGCAAGCAAAGTTAACAAAAGAACAAACATTTTAGGACGTTCTTTTGGGCAGAAAATAATCACAGAGGAAAGACTTCAAAATAAAAAAAATCTGCATTTAGCTGACAAAAACCAGGAGTATTTACTCCCACTATGGATTTACTGTGACAGTTGTTCCCACAGACCATAATAATGCAGAATATTCAGCAACCGGCTGTCTATTGTTACGAGGATGCTGCTAATAAAAATGCATAAATTGCGGAATCGTGGTTATATTTTGAAAATATCAGTTTTAGTGAGCGTGAAGAGGCGGAAGTTGATGTCTGATTTATTAGCCAGTTATGGCTTAAAGGAGAATCTCTTTCCCCTTTTAGTGGTTCCCACATGAAATCTAGAGTACGAAGAAGCAGCTGCAGACATTTTACTGAGGACGAGGCTTCGGGGCCACCGATACCGGGTGTGTCCAAACGCCAGCGCTGCGTCCTTCCCTGGCGACATTGGGCGGGTCCTTCGTCGAGCGGGTCGGCCAGACGTTAACAGCTGAATTAGGACGAGTCTGGCCTTTAGATAATTCCAGCCGTTACATCCGCGAATCTCCCGTTGCCTAGCAACCCCGAGTCCCGAGCAGAGATGAGTAGTGAACCAGGCATGGAGCTCGAAATTTTCCCCAACTTTTTGATCCAAGTTTTAATCTTGGAGGTGACATAATAAAAAGGTGAAATTATTTCTAACTTCGGGTCCCGCTTCACAGTCCTGCCATTGTTGTTGGAAAATGGCCGCAATGCATTTTGGGATATGGACAGCATAGCCAGACACACTAGACAAATCCTTGAAATCGGTCGGCCGTACTGGTTGGCCGCATTTGAAGGAGTCGTTGAATTTGGACGGCACTTGTCGCAGCCGCAGTGATGTAAGCGGCCTACAAATGCAGCACAGGAAGGACGCCGCCCTCGAATTCGGACACAGCCATAGAGAGAGAGGGATGGCACAGGAAGTTGAAGGTGATGAAGAGCGCCTGAAACAGAGTGAGTAAACGTCTGGACACTAACCGGCAGAGGCTCGTCCTCCTCAACAGTACCGTTCTGCACAGACTCCTCCACACCCCCATCGCTGTGGCGGTGGTGATGATGGTGATGCTTCTTTTTCTTTTTTTTCTCCTCCTTCTCCTTTTTCTGCTTCTTCTTCTTGTGCTTGGAGGACTTCTAAAATTTAAGACATACACAAACTCAGGCCCAATCAAGCCATGGCAGCGAGAACAAAGGTCTCTAATGGAGAAAGTGGCGGCAGGTCTGTGGAACGTCATCCTGAGACCCCCGACAGCAGAGGGGACTCACCGTTTCCTCCATCTCTGCATCTTGGGGCTCATCTGGCTCTGACACTGGCGCGGTGACGGAGGGTGCAGTGGGCGTGGTAGGGGCAGCCGCCGCCACCGCCGCAGCCGCTACGGTTGCTGCTTCCTGCTCAGACATAAACACACGACCAAAATGCAAGTGTTAGTTTATGGAGGACAAGCAGTAGGGAGGAGCGCCTCCTCTGTGAGGAAGAGGGACGTGGGATTAGAAAAGATCACTTAGTGTCCGGGAAAAAAGAAATAAAAAGGGGAAACACCTCAGATATCGGTGATAGAACCACAGTGCATTTATCAAAGTGTGTAAACATGCAGGAGGACTAACTAGAACAAAAACCATCCAAACGAAGCCCAGACAAACCAGCAAGTTGATGGTGACGTCCATGTTCAGCAAGAAGCTTTGGGACTGTGGATCCACGGCACTAACGGCCGTCTGCATCACTGAAAGACCCCTTCTGCTAGGTTCTCCTTCATTCAGGGGACGTTCTCTTGAACGCTTATGCTAAGCTAACGCAAAAACGCCTCGAATGCAGACAGAAAAAGAAAAACGCCCCAAATTTATATAAGATCAGGGGCTGAAACGCTACTTGGACAGAGTTTTTTTTAATATTTACGTAAAGGTGATTTGACTTATTCCATGTAGTAAATATCTTCCCAGTTAATTTAAATTTCACTTTTCTTGATATTTTTAGCAGGTTTTCCCCCCAAAACTGACCTGCATTCAGTGTTTCACAAAGTTTCCTGCATGGATCAGCATGAAGGAAATGGAAAGAGTCGTTCTGCAGTGAGAAGTGCTTTAAGGGTCTATATCATGCTGTTCTTAAGCCTTTCAGAGTAAACACATATGTATCGTCATGGGAACACTGAGAACACATTCTTTATAGAAAAGGAGTTAGATTTTTTCTCCTATCTGGAAGTAAAACGTCTCGATTTCTGAAGCACCGCCTTTCGCTCTTTGTGGGCGCCGCCCGAATCCCGACGTTAACGTGGGAATTAATGTAATATACTTCAAGCTAAAAAAAAAAAAAAAAGAGTTGATTTTGCATGATATAAGCCCTTTGAAAATGTCAACGTATGGAGTCAAATCAGCTCAAACCGCTTAAAAACCCAGATTGTAAAATTGAAAAACCAAAACTAGCAGTGAGGATAATGCATCCTTTGAGCAGATAATGGGACTGGCAGAAGATAAGGAGAAGCTGAAGCACGCCTGGTTGCATGAGGCAGAGGCAAAAATGTAAATAAAATAAAAAACGAAACTAAAAAATACATTAGACAAAAGAAATTTTTGTATTTTGAAAAAAAAAATGTCAAGAAATCCTGAAACTTGAATTATAAAACTAAGCCTAAAACTGTTAAAAAATGAAAAATATGTATCTGTAATAGCTGCTCTTTTTTATTTTCAATGTTGTTCATTTGTTTCTCTCCGTCCTCAAACTCAAATTTTCCATTTAGACTTCCTGATTTCGAGGTTCATCATAATTTAACGGGGGTGGGGGGGGTGGGGTGGGGGTGGGGGTGGGGGCTTTAGCCTGATTGGTTAGCAGGACATGATTGACATAGGATGGCAGAAGTTCTACTGATTTTATTTCCACCATTCCAAAGTTTGGTACATCAGAGGAGGGACGACAAAAGCAGACGCTGTTGTAGAGCGGAAATGACGACACTAGCACCTCAATGATCGTCTCCTGGCAGCCAATGGGCTCAAAGCCACACCTCCACGTAAGAAAGGGTCAACGCCAAAATCCTAAGTCTAAATTAAAACTGTAAAGTGACGACTGGAAGCAAAGAGGGAGAGACAAATAAACTTTTCATCTTTTTTTCTGCATTTCTTCATATTTAAATTATTTTTTTTTTCTTTTCAAATTTACAATCAGGGTTTTCATTCAATTTAAGCTGATCCTGGTTCAGCCTCATAGCAGCACTTTGGTTTTTCAGTTTGAGCGCTGGAGAAGACCACCGTGATGCAGTGAAGACGCCAAAAAAACACGCCGAAAGCGATCAGGCCCGGCTTCAGCGTTTCCACCCCCAACACAACGACAACAACAACAGCGCCCATCGACGTTGAGACGCCAACAGGAAACACAACAGCAGACACACGCTCTGCGTGCACGCACACACGCACACACACATGCTGGAGGACAGACGCAAATTTGAGAGTGAGAGGACAGTTCTGTGCGACCTGTGGAGGAAATGTGTCAAATGAGGAGGAGGAGGAGAAACAGATGCAGACGGAAAGGCCGGCGACACCAGCTGTGCAGCAAATCCAATTCACGAGGAAGATTCATGAAGCGCGGGATTATGGGAGGAGGAGCAGATGAGGGTAAAACACATAGAGGGGGGGGGGCGCAACTCAACCTGGGTGTTAGAGGAGACTGGAGCGTTTGAGAGCCAGAAATCCAGATCCGAAACCTGAAAGAGGAATGGAGGGAGAGGAGTGGCAGGAGGTGAGGGCCCAGCAGGTTCAGCATCTCAGCGCTATGGATGGGTACCCAAAATCGGTGCCAACTTGGTACCAGTACCGACATATTTGACATTATCGAAAACGCGGATTACGGCGCTTCGTTTCGCACGCGTCAATCATTTAAATTCTCCTCAGTTTTGCTGTACGATTCTAGCCAATCGTTTTACTTTTCCAGCGATAGCGGGCGGGCTCATATAAGATCGGGTGGGGTTGTGAGCGTGGGAGGAGCTTCCCTCAAAAATTCCAATGGCGAAGCGAGCAAAGGTTTGGCTGCTCTTCACAGCAGAAGCTTGGGGATAATAGTGACGTGTGCAGTGCAAAGGTTCTGATGATGAGCCGGGATAACGCGGTTTTATGGAGAGGCAGTGCAGACTGTCAGGAGGAATTGTGGATGTCCCAATCCGGAGTTTACGCCCAGATTCACAGACAACTGATTTGGAGAGTCTGCCGATACGGAGTCCCGATCCGAAACTTTTGTAGCACATTAAAAAAAAAAAGCAAAATGAGCAGATCAAGGCTTTCCCCGTTTTTATTTTATTAACCTCCTGTAAACACTTAAGCAGTTCACTTCTGTGACGTAGTTTGTGCAATCTAATAAATATTATGCAACTAGAAAACCAGAGAAAATACTTAACTATAAACTCCTCAATTAGGTGATAATTATTCACAGGAGAATGTTTGTTCAGTACATCCAGAATGCTGCTGCTCGAGTCCTGACCAGAACCAGGAAGTATGATCACATTAGTCCTGTGCTCAGGTCTCTGCACTGGCTCCCTGTACCTCAAAGAATAGACTTCAAAGCAGCTCTGCTTGTGTACAAGTCTCTCCATGGCCGCGCACCAAAGTACATCTCTGACATGTTAGTGCCATATGAACCATCTCGTACTCTGAGGACCTCAGGGTCCGGCCTCCTGTTGATTCCCAGAGTCAGAACTAAACAAGGGGAATCAGCGTTTCAATATTCTGCAGCTAAAATCTGGAACAGCCTCCCTGAAGCCATAAGACAGGCCTCTTCTGTGTTCATGTTCAAATCTAGACTTAAAACATTTCTGTTTAGCCGTGTATATGACTGAAAGGTCCTATCTGCACTTTTTTTTTAAATCAATTTTCTATTTTTATTTATTTATTTATTTATTCATTTTTCTTTTCTTTTAAAGTAAATTTTACGTTGATTATTTCTATGATGTATTGTGATTTTAATGCTTTTTTCTGTTTTGTGAAGCACCTTGAATTACTTTAAGTACGAATTGTGCTATACAAATAAACTTGGCTTGCCTAATCTGATTATACACAGACTTCCAGTAGAGTATTTATCTGTAATAATAAACCTAAAATATATAGCTTTGATTGTTAAAATGACAATAAATTACCTATCCTACCCTGATCAGGATACAACATCCGATTCCGATCAAGTCTGAAACAACATGATCAGGCCCGATTCCCGATCGGATCAGGACTTCCCTATGAAGAATAAGGTAAAAGCGTCTAAGGCACATTCAAGTGCTCTCCTTCACCCATCCCACTTCAAGCGCCTACATCACGGAAATTCAACTTTTTGAGCTTTTAAGTCTGTCATAATGTTCAATCCTCACCAAAAAACACAACCCAAAGTGGTATTTTGATCCATTCACAAAATACCAGTGAGTATTCCTCTAAAAACCTGCTCTCTGAGCACCAGCCTCATCCAATCCACGAGCGGGTTCTCACATGGTGACATCACAAAGTGAGCAACCGCCCCTTCCAGGAAGAGTCCGCACTGACAGCCCCGCCCCCATGCTAACACCCACTTACTCCGTGGAGCTAGCGGTGATTGGCTAAACCCTTTCAACATCTATCTTTGCAAAAGTTCGGATGTTGTTTGTTTTTCGTGGGAGAAACGCTGCAGAGGCCGGCTCTAGGATGACGTCATGAAACGGGCGGCGCCCACACGGAGCAAAAGGCGGAGCCTCAGAGATCAAGTTGTTTTATCGAGCTGTGAAAATAACTCATATTTAATTTTGAAAATCTTTAGTGTGCCAAAAGTAATATATAATCTTTTTTTTTTTTTTTTAATACCGGTGTTCGAGGTTCGTTTAGGCACCTGAACCGATTCAAAAAGTACCGGTTCGCTACTGGACCAAATCTACACGGTACCCATCCCTTCTTAGTGCCATTGATGAAGACAGATCCAGAGGCTACCGAGCAGCTTTTCATGAATAAACCAGTCTGCACTGTCAGCTGTGAAGAAGCTGATATGTGATCACTAGAGTGGATTGAAAGAGAGGCTGGGCGTCAGTGCAGACCATCCATGTATCCTTTTACATGCCACAGCTTATACTGACTATGTGGAACAGTACTTTTATTTTCAATTATATGATTGTGGAGTTCTGGTGTGTGGTATGTAGAACTTAGCCAACAAACAGCTTTGTACCTCAGCCGTGGTAGAAGCAGGCGGTTCTGCCACTTCACCCAGTTCCTCTGACTGCGCCACAGGCTCCGTGGCGTCCCCTCCCAGCAGGTCCTCCTCCTTTCCTTCATGTTTGTGTTTTTTCTTCTTTTTCTCTTCTTTGCTCTTCTACAAAAACACAAAACAAAAAAAAAAGCAGAAACAAAGCCTGTCAGTGTGACAAACCCAGTGCATCCCATTCCCTAGACGTGATGAGGTTTCCTCAGCTTCCACCTTCCTATCCCTGTCCTTCTCCTTCTTCTTCTCCTTCTTCTCCTTGCCGCTCTTCTTTTTGGATTCCTGCGGGCCAGCATTGTCCGCCTCTGCATCCTCCACCGGGCTCTTGAGGGCCTCCGCTGCCCGGTGCGCCCTCACTGGCAGTTTCTCGCTGTCTGCAAGCGGCCTGGACAAACGCACAGCGGCAGACCAGTCTAAAAATGACCAACATGTTCCTAAAAAGGCAGATCAGGCATGTTGGATGCAGCAGACCAGCATTTTCAAGCAGGCTTTTTTCTTTTTTTTTTTTTTTTTTGCCTCCATGAAGCAGCTCGAGTTCATGTCCAGCAGAGAATGTGCCGTCGCTCGGACACGCGGACATTCACAGGCAGCTGAGAACAAGCTCTGAAACATTCCTGAAGCCACGAGCAGCGCCGCCTGTTCCTCACGGCGCTGAGCATGCACCGCGGCCTCCTGCTGGCCACACCCCCTTAGGTCAATCAGGAGAAACCATCAGCAGAGTTCTGCCTTCTGGACATTTTTAAGGCAGTTTTATTTGTGTTCCTGTTTCTTTCTTTATTCTAGTCTCTTAAAACTATTTTTTGGTAATTAACTCCTCCTACAATGTTTCAGCTATTTTAACTATTCAACTATTTCAAATGTTCAGCTCTTTCAGCTTTTTTCCAGCTATGACTTCTGGTCCTTCAAATCCTTGAACTTTTCTAGATATTCCAGGATTTCTGCCTCCATTTAAATACATGGGGAATCCTTGGTGCAGAAGTCCGCTGGTTCGATACCCGGCTTTGGCATTTCTTACAAACATATCTTTTTTGTAATTGTGCTGTTTTCACCTTAGTTATAGTCAACTTTGATCTTTTCTTTCTTTCCTTTTTTGTGCCAACTATCACCCTTTAAGTTTCATTTTTATTCAGTAATAGAGCTTTCAACCCTGAATTTTCTTCTGGAAATGCAGCTCCTTCTAGTTTTCTTTGGTTTTCTAGCTACTGTTTTTTTTTTTATTTGCATGTTATATTTCTTGATGTCTTTTTTAAATTACTAGACTATTTTAAATTCTGTACAACTTTACAGTTTTTCTGAGTGCATTAGAAACTAAGTGTATTTTTTTTTACCTTTACAGCCAAAATAAAGGAATAGAGGACCCTAAAGCATTTTATTTTTTAGCTCAAAGACTAAATTTATTATTTTTTTAAATTATTTCAACAAGCCAGATTCAGAATTAGTTCACCTCTGTCTTTTATACAGCAATTTCCTCTCTACGTTCCAGCTTAAAGTCCTGCTCTGATCATCTATCGATCCATTTTCAAAGCGTTCCCAGAGGTCTTTTAATCATGATGATGCCGTGTTTAGTCAAAATCAGAAGACCCGCTGTTTTCCAGGCCATAGTTTCTGCAAAGTGGCAGGAGTTCATTAGAAATTCACCTTCTGGTTGCTGAGACCTCGGCGCAGGCGACTTGTGGCCCCGCCCAGTGTATTTTCTATGTCACAAATACAATCTTTTTCAAACGGCATTTCTTCATCTGCTCCTGTTTCACAACAATTTGAATAAAGGCATTCTCAGGAATGCCATTTTTGGCTAAATTGTCTTACTATATCTCCTCCATCATCAGAAAAATACCACGAGAACATGTTAAAAAACACCAAAAACACAAATTTACCGGAAGGGATCTTTAACTGTGTTCCTGAACGTTAGAGAAAAGCTGCTGAGATGAAGTTAATACTGAGACAATCAAGGGCCTTCAGGATTACCTGAGGGTAAGAAAAAAAACAAGACTTTTCTGTTTTCTTAAAAGTAAGAGTATTGACTATCTGATCGGTACAAATGTAGTCGTGTGTAGGGCGAAAAAAAACTTCCTGTTTAGAGGAAAGTCTTCGTAAAGTCAAATAAATCACAAAACTAACCACACATGCCGACAAATTCAGGTTTTAGAAAACAGACCAAACTAGCTCAAGGAGATACGTTTTCAGGAGAGGAAAAACCGAGAAGCAGGAAGCCGACAGTTTAAGAACAAAGTGACAAAAAGCAGCCTGTCCAGGTAGAGAAGCCATCTTAGTACAGGCAGGGAGGGGGGAGGGGGGCTTGTTGCTGGGGGGGGGCTACTCACCTGCGCCCGGTCAATTCCAAACTGCCCCCACAGAGAAGGCAGGGATGGATGTGTGCACGCAGAAACAGAGGAAACAGAGAGTCGGCTGAAGTTTGCAGAGATGAAAGCAGAGAGTTCAGGAAATCTGGAAATCTATTTATTTGAGTGTCTGTAATGTAGTTTTGATTCTTTGTTGATGTAGGAAATAAAGTTGACTGTCTGGGATCTTTTGGTGTAATTTGTTGACGGTCCCTGCAGCTGCTCATGCAGCAGGCGGAGCTTATTGTACCAAGAAATCCAGTTACAATCGGTGAGCCGAGCAGCTTGGAGTTTTCTTGCATTTTTTTATTATTCTTTTTAAAAAGTGTCAGAATTCTTTTTTATAATTCCAAAAAATAAAAATTTAATTCAGAAAATGTATCTCAAGAAACACCATGAAACACAATGATATTTCTTTTTACTGAATGCAAGACACGTCAACAGATTAGTATTTTCTTGACTGAACATTTTTCCTCCAGCAGAAAAAAACGCTTTTATAAAATAGTGAAACTCATCTAAACCAGCCTGTTAATGAATCTGAAACATCTAAAAAAAATTACAGAGAACAAAGATAATAGCTATAATTCAAACTCAAAGGGGAAAAACAGAAACAAGAATGTGTTCAGAAAGCTTAAAAAGATCAGAAACATTTAGGTCTGCACAGAGACTTCACTCTCAAACTTTAAAACTGTCCTTTCATTGAAAGAAAAAAGATTCCCATTTTATGTAAAAAGTGTGGACTTACTTGTCCAGGTCGATGTCCAGGGCTTTGTGAGGGTCATTGGGGTCTTTATCATCCTCATCACTGGGTAAGGCATTCTGAAAATGGAAAGGGATCGACCAGAAAGACGAGGTTATAGGGCGCTCCGCTGCATTGGAGCACTCGGGGCAGTAACCCCCAAGCTTGAGGAGTGGCTACAACAGATACCTGGAAAAACCTCAGACTTCTCAGTCCAGAAAAGCGCAGTGCTAGGAACAGCTAAGATACTGCAGGACCCTCAAGCTCCCGGGCCTCTGGTAGAGGACCCGAGCTTGGAGGAGAAAACCACCCGCGGAGGGTGAAAGGGGCGTTTATATATATATATATATATATATATATATATATATATATATATATATATATGGTGTATTACACTTGACAAGACAAAACCAAATTCCCAGTAACAAGTTGTTTTAAGACAATAAATCTTGAATAACTTGCCGATTCATTAGATAGAGAAAACATCTTATCTTATCTTAAATCTATTTATCTATATCTTTTTCTCCCCCTGTTGTAAGATGAGATAAGGATAAAGATACTTTATTGATCCCAGCTTGGGAAATTGGGTTGCTGCAGCGGTTGCTGTATTCGTAAAATGTGAATTGTTATTTCTAGAAACAGACTTGTTTGATTGGACTCCCAATTCCGTACAAATTCAAACAGTAGAGTTGAAGTTTGTCAGTAAACATGTTTACATATACGTTTTAGGTCAATAACTGGCAAAGATGAATGTGTTTATTATAGTTCAAATCACCCACCATATGCAGAACTTTCAAAAAAATAAGAAGAATAAAAAGAGGAACGTGTGGCTGTCTGCAATCTACCTGCATACTCCACCATGTTGCCCTAGGCAACTGTATTTTATTTTAGAGTGAAAAGTTTATTTAGTTTGTTTTATATTTACATCATGACAGCAATATGTCAAAACATTGCTGTTGATTTTTCGTTAAATAACTTCTTCTTTCATGTATTTTACTTTTCAAGTTGGAAAAATGAATAAAGTAAAATGTTTTGTTAAAAAAACATTTTTGTGGCATAATGAGGAAATAAAACACTTTATGTTCTTAATTTGTTATCTATTTAATTATTTATCGTCCTCAAAAAGTATCGATAATGTTTCACTTTCGGCTTTTCCCATCAGGGGTCGCCACAGCGAACGAGTCGCATGGTAAGCTTGGCAATGTTTTACGCCGGATGCCCTTCCTGACGCAACCCTCTCAAAGCAACCGAGCTTGGGACCGGCACAGAGGTAGAGAAGGAAACAGGGAGCAGCTCGGATTTGATCAAAAAGTATCGATAATAGTATTGTTAAAATACCGGATCAATAAGCAGTATCAATAAGAGTAGTAGTACCGTTCAAACCTATTATAGTCCAGAAATAAGTAAGGGTTATTGGACTGTGGCAGTGCTTAAAACAGGATCTAATTAATGGGGGGGTGAAGGTGTTTAGATCTGATACATTTTTCTGAGCAGTACACACTTATTTAAGACAAAATATTTCCAATTACCAGAGTTACATACCTAAATATGAGTGCTTATAGCTAATTTCAAAGTTTAAATTGTCTTAAAAAGGCAGGACATCACACAGTGTTTTAGGAACTAACCAGTTCCATTGGTAGATTTGGTCTCTAATAAGGGAACAAACATTTTTAACTTGCTTTGAGAAGGACTTTTTCCCCCTGGAGGGAGATGAAGGACTGAGCTCACCTCTGGCATCTCCTCCGTAACGATGTCCACCATGTGTGCAGGAGTGATGTCCTCTTCGCTCTCTGGACCCGAGTCGTGTTTCTTTCCTCGACCGCTGCGCTTCTCTTTCCTCTTCTTCTTGTCTTTCTTCTTCTTTTCTGCCCTCTCTTTCTGCCGACGCTCCTCCTCCAGCTTCACATACTGGTCAGACATGGGCAGACCTGAGGGAGACACCACACGGCTCGAAAATCCGACGTTTCCTGATTTCTGCCAGGTTTCCCTGCTGGAATTCTTGTTTGGGACGTTTTCTGTGTTTTAGGACAGGAAGTGTGCGTCACACCTGGGACTTTCAGAGGCACGCTGAGGTCAATCTGTACGACTGGGATGTGCTCCACTCCAGAGGCATCCTGATACACCTGTACGGGACAAGAGCGCGTTTTTACTCGTTTAAAAGAGAGAAGAAGAAAGAAATCGGCAGCACAAAAACACATCAAAGAACGGAAAGTTACAAAGCGGCAGCTGAGAATGCTGCTCGTACCTTCTGGGAGGACGGAGAGGCTTTGATGTAGAACGGGTTGTTGGCCTGCTCCTGCTTTCTGGCTTCTCTCCGCTGAGGAGGAAATGAATCAATAAACAGCAGCCTTTTGTTTTTGTTTCCCGTTTTCTAAGGCCGCAAATGACATAAAACCCCTCTGAAAGGACTACTTTAACTGAAGTAGAGGTTATCGTGCAGCTCCAGAGCTGCGCTGGCTTCAGTCGCACATACCTTTGCCAGCTCCTTCTCGTCCACCTCTGTGTGCCGGGGCCGGGCGTGCTTCGGCTCCTCCTTGGTGAAAATGGCCCTGGGCTGCTCGTCCTCAGACTCGCTTTCAGACGGAGGCTCGTTGATCCAGGCGTCCAGGTCCAGGCTGAAGATGAGGGGGGGAAACACTTTGTAAGGCACGTTTCTGACAGAGATGCAGCACAGAAACGCATTCGCGTTGCAGGTGGAGCTCGATGGTGGAGCAAAAGAAGACAAAGAGCAACGGTTGCTCTACATCCTGGACCCGCTCACCCTTCAGGGACAGGTACTTTCTTCTGTGCCTTGGGCGCTACAGGGTTGAGCTCTCCAGCAAACAGCGCACTGACTTCTTCTGCTACCTCTACATCCTTCTGCTGCAGTTTCTGGATGTACTTGACGAGCTGCAGTATGCAAGATGCCTGAGGACACGAGATGGAGCTGTGTTGGATGCCCTCAATGCAATAAACTGGACGTTTTGAAAATCGTACCCTCTCCTGCACTTCAAGGTTTGCGCTCTGGACAAACACAGGCAACCGGTCGATCAGCAGCTGGGTGGTTTCCTCGGACGTGGTGCTGTCGCTGTTCCCCTCCTGGCTCTTCAGGATGGTGGCAAAGAGCTTGGCCGTGTTCTGCACGTACACAGCCTGGATGTGCCCCGGAAGGGTGGCCACCTTGGGCCGGAGCATGGCCTCCAGAGTCTGCGCTGGGTTCTCCAGATGCCTACGAAGAAGAGGAGGGTGGATTTCTGTCACGCCTTCAAGGTAGACGTCACATCAGTCGGAGAGGAGGAGGAAGAATTGGAGGGAAAGAGCCGCTTTAGACCGGTAAATTCATGACAGAGTTTGTGAGGTGTAATCTGACATCATGAGATGCTGAAGGTCCGGAAGTACGAAGCAGACTGGATCATTGTTCCTACTGTATTTCGACGAAGCGCACATGGAAAAAGGGGAATAAGTCGGAAAGAAACAACAGCCTTGGGGTTTTATGTCTGGATTTTTCGTTAACTCCAACTTGATTCTCTTGTACAAAATTAACATTTATAGTGAGTAAAAACATAGGCAACTAGATTTGGATATATGATTTACCGAGTGCTTGTTATTTTTAATAAAAAATAAATATAAAAAATATCTACAGTTTCTTGTTTTTATGCATCATTGATTGAGAAATTGATTTTTTTACTAATAAAATAGGAATTCTTACATTAAAAACTAACAAATGTGTTTTATTCTCTTAAAAAATTACATTAAATTTTTATTTGAAGATTCTTTAAATTAAATGAATCAATATTGTAGTTTAGAAAAAAAGATCCATTTCATTTCAAAGATAGATTTTTCTACTTTACAATCCTTTAAGAACTTTTGACTCTCCTCGGTTCTGTCTATAACCAGCGTCAAAAATATGACAATTATTTCAACTTTTGCCTCCCTTTCAGCTCAAAACCAATGGTTTCAGAATCCGTTCCTGATCAGAGCATCGTCATTTTGGAAGTCGACTCACTCGGAGAACTCGCCGCAGATCCAGGCTGCCGCATACAGAACCTCACAGATGCCGTTTCGCTGCGTGTTTCCTGTCAGCAGGTGAGCGTTGTCCAGCAGAGTCGCCATCTGGGCAACAGCAAAAGCCCGGATGGCTTTGACCCGGATGGCCACGTCCAGCATCTGAGAGGCGATGAGATGGCCGTGGCGCGTGCCCTCCAGTCTGGTCAGCTCCACCAGGATGCTGATGTACCTGTCAGGCAGACGCCACAGTTCAGACACAGAGAGGGCGGAGCATGGCGTGGAAGGTGAGGAATCCAGCGGACCATTCAAAGTTGGTGATGTACTGATAGTTGCTCTGGCTGCAGATGTCGATGATCTTGGTGAGAAGCTCGTCTCTGTAGGTGGTTCCCTCTGCTTTGTCCACATGCAGCATCAGCTTCTTTACAATTTCCATCAGGTTCTTCTTAGACACCTGGCCGGAGCGACAAAAATAAAAGAGAAGACTTTATGGTGCAATTAGAAAAAACCTTTTTGATGTAACCTCAGAATTAAAAGATCAACCACGTCAAAACAATTGCAGCAGAAGAATCTTCTGATCCTACCATGCCGTAAAGCAGGTCCAGCGCTCGGAGGCGAATGGACTCGTCTTTGTCATCCAGACACTGGAGGATGAGGTCCTTATGGGACTGGACCGATTTGGGGTGGGTCTTCAGGATCTTTGACATTGCCAGCAGGCCCAGATACTTCACTGCATCAAAGGTCAACACAGATATGGCCTCAGTCTACTTAATACAAGAGTAATCGTCTGTCCTTTTCTTTCCCACCAATATTTTTTTAATAAGCACTATTCTGACTGATGTTACTTGAATCTGCTGTTAGAAATCCATTTTCACAGCTTCCAACTGTAAATGTCTGCAACTTCTTTCCATCTAAAGAGCTCATTGGTTCTTTGTTTTTTAAAATAATACAAATAAACTTTCACAATAAAGTCATATAAAAGTGAAATAGGAGGAACGGAAAAAGGAAGGAACACAAAACTCACGAGACAAAGGAGAGAAAACACACACACACACACACACACACACACACACACACGGGACAGGGGGTTTCATCTTTCCTGATGTTTGGCTATTTTCCGGGGATCCCCTTTTCAAATGGATTCTTAAAAATACGCCGTTCTGTCCATCGTCTGCTGGAGCAGCTGATGACCACCTCCAAGAGGCGCCATCGCTCAGGCTTAAAATAGCAAAGATGTTTACTGCAAGATATTTGTTGAGAAAACTCCTGACTTTACCAAAAAGAACCTAGAAGCAAGTATTTTAAAGATATTCTTCCCACTTCCATCCATTTGTTTTTCTTCTTTATAGAAATGTTAGGTAGTATACCTCAGGTGTCGATCGATCCCTTAGAAGGCTGAGTCAGTTTCTTCTTTTGGTTCGCAGCTAAAGCAGAATGCTGCCCTCACATCAACTGGATCTCTTTCCAAAGTCAACGATTTGTGCTCAGGATTTCTGAAATTTACATGTTTTCTAGTAACAGTTTGATTATTTCTACTTACTAAAAGACAGAAAACTGGTTTGGATCTTGCTCGCTCTCTAACCCGTGGAGAATCTGCCCATTAGTGACCAGATGCTCACAGGGCAGTCGGCTAGTTTTCACTGGTTCAGTGCGATTCCTGCTTCAGTTGAAGTTACTAAATCCAGACCCGTGCAAATCTGGGTTTGCATTAAAGGGCAGAAAAATGTCCAACAGAAGCTAAAAAAACACGATTAAAAGTCAAACAAAGCTCGAAACTACAAGTCTCTAATCTGCTCTACCAACACCAGACGTCTGCAGTCTACTCCACACACATCTACCATGGAGGTCCAGATAACTCGAATGACTGAAGATGGCAAAGAAATGTGTTTTTAGAGCCAGACCTGACATTGGATTGAGACCTTTGGGAAGCTGCTGAAACAGTGATTTTAAATGAAAGGTCTTCCTTTTCTCCAGCATACTGCTGTGGGATGTTTGCAGATGCTCTGTAAGTGTGATGGCTTTCCAGCAGGCCTCCTGATTATGTGAAGAAAAGAGGTAATGTTCGAGTTATCCGGAGTCAGGGGATCTAATTCCATGTCGTCTAAAGGGGTGGACTGTTCCATAGACAGAAACACGCAGACAATGAGAAAATGACACACTGCAGGCATTGACAGAGGGCTCACAGTTCTGGTCCGAGTCTTCGATCAGGATTCGCAGCTTCTGCACACAGAGCTGTGGGAGGAAAGCAGAGCAGAAGACAAACCCAGAGGCATTAACATCCCCGTCAACCTTTCCACACCAGCCGCTCTTCTGTTTGACCAAACGGCCTGAACCAAATGGTGACTGTGGCGTTCAGATGTTTAAAGGAGCTTCATCGGCAGAAAGTGACTGGAGTGGAAGGGTTGTGACCTGATGATGGACGAGGACGTGGGGAACCTACCTGGATACTAGCACTGTGGTTGGGCATCCCAGAGGACAAAGAAATCAACACTGCAACACAAAAAAAGACTAAAGATAAAGCCTTACAGTTTCAACAAGAAATCAATGTTCTAGGACGGAAAAAAAAGAGGCTTCAAGCGTAAATAGCCAAAAAAAATAACTTATTTTTGACTCAATAAATGTTTATGAAAACTTTGATTAAAAAAGCAAGTAAAAAAATAACATTTTTAACAGTAAAACGTAAAAATCTCACTGGATGTTTCACTAAAGGACTCTCAGTACTGACCTGCAATGACGGTGTTAACACATTCGTACAGCAAAGACATGGCGGAGGTACTGGAAGGAGGCAAAAGGGACAGGAGGGTTATTTATTACACCTCTTTCTACACATTTTGCTGGATTGCTTTGAAGCTTTGAGCTCACCTGTGGATCAGGTTGGTCAGAGGTTCGATGAGCTTCTTCCCCAGCCGAGGCTCCAGCGGCGTGAGCGCGCCAAACTGTAATGATTAGTGGTCAATTACCTTTTCTGCTATCATTCTAAGGCTTTGAAGCAACAGAAATGTTCTGCTGCACTGAAAAATAATGCTAACTGCTGCAGATTCCCAACTCCATGTGTGTTGAAATGCTTTTAACTCTGAAGACCCAGGCTTCTTCAAGCAGCTGAGTGCAGGTAACACAAAAACAGATTCAACGTGAACATTTTGAAAGACCCACTCCCATAGAAATTGTGTTTTCTACACGTTCTTGTGGCCTTTTTTCTAATGATGGAGGACATATACAATGGGGGGAAAATATTCAGTCAGCCACCAATTGTGTAAGTTTCACATTTAAAAAGATGACAGAGGCCTGTCATTTTCATCATAGGTAAACCTCAACTATGAGAGACAAAACAAGAAAAAAATCCAGAAAATCACACTGTCTGATTTTCAAAGAATTTATTAGCAAATTATGGTGGACAATAAGTATTTGATCTCCTAAAACAAGCAAGATTTCTGTCTCTCACAGACCTGTAACTTCTTCTGTAGAGGATCCTCTGTCCTCCACTCATTACCTGTATTAATGGCTCCTGTTTGAACTGGTCATCTATATAAAGACGTCTGTCCACAACCTCCAACAGTCACACTCCAAACTCCACTATGGAGACCAAAGAGCTGTCTAAGGACACCAGAAACCAAACTGTTGATCTGCAGCAGGCTGGAAGACTGAATCTGCAACAGGTAAGCAGCTTGGTGTGAAGAAATCACCTGTGGGAGCAATTATTAGGAAATGGAAGACGTACAAGACCACTGATGATCTCCCCCCATCTGAGGCTCCCCACAAGATCTCACCCTGTGGGGTCAAAATGATCACAAGAACGGTGAGCAAACATCCCAGAAGCACACTGGGACCTAGTGAATGACCTGCAGAGAACTGGGACCAAAGTAACAAAGGCTACTATCAGTAACACACAACGGGACTCAAACCCTGCAGGGCCAGACGTGTCCGCCTGCTAAAGCCAGTACATGTGCAGGCCCGTCCAACGTTAGAGCATTTGGAGGATCCAGAAGAGGATTGGGAGGATGGTCAGATGAAACAACAATACAACTTTTTGGTGAGAACTCTACTGGTCGTGTTTGGAGGAGAAAGAATGCTGAACTGCATCCAGAGAACACCAGACCTACTGTAAAGCATGGGGGTGGAAGCATCATGCTTTGGGCTGTTTTTCAGCAAAGAGACCAGGACGACTGATCCGTATAAAGGAAAGAATGAATGAAGCCATGTATGGTCAGATTTTGAGTAAAAAACCTCCTTCCATCAGCACTGAAGATGAACCGTGGCCGGGTCTTTCAGCATGACAACAATCCCAAACACACGTTGCCCAGGTAACGAAGGACTGGCTTCATAAGAAGCACTTCAAGGTCCTAGAGCGTCCTAGTCAGTCTCCAGATCTCAACCCCATTGGAGTCCTTGCAATAGCCCCAAAACATCACTAATGTAGAGGAGATCTGCATGGAGGAATGGACCAAAGTACCAGCTACAGTTTGTGAAAACCTTGAGAAGACTTACAGAACACGTTTGACTGCTGTCATTGCCAACAAAGGGTTATAACAAAGTAGTGAGTTGAACTTTTGTTATTGACCAAGTTATTTTTCCAACGATAATATTCAAACAAATTCTTTAAAAAATAAAATAAAATCAGACAATGTGATTTTCTGGGTTTTTCTCCATGATTTTGTCTTTCATAGTTGAGGTACAACTATGATAAAAATTATGGGCCTCTCTCATCTCATCTCATCTCTCTCTCAGTGGGAGAAGTTGCACAAATGGTGGCTGACTAAATACTTTTTGCCCCACTGAATAACGAAAACTAATCTTAAAACTGCATTTCTGAGTATTTCTGTATTCAAATTGTTGTGAACCAGAAGCAGATGAAAATTGCTCCTCGCCAACATTCCCACCCTCAAGTCAGGTAACTTTCTGATGAACTTCTGCCGCTCTGCAGGAACTATGTCCAAGAAAATGACACTCAAGTTTTTTATTTAGCCAAAGAGGAACACGTTCACAGAAGATCAACAGATGATCAGACTTTAAAGAAAACTTTACGCTGATTTTACTTGAAATCTCTAAGTCTTTGGACAACATAAATGTTCTGTGGAACTAAACAATGATCACAATTCCTGCAGACTTTCCCTCCCTGTGTTCAAATGCTTAATTTCTGATCAGTTCTTTGTGACGCTGATTACATTTAACAGAACATTTTTGACCCATTTTCAGCTTATAAAGGCAGACTCCCCCTTGAGGAAAACTTACCAGCTTGATGATCTTAATGAGAACCCAGTTATTAGTAGAAGACGTCATGAGTTTGAAGAAAAGAGGGGCCAGTGAAAGGTAGTTCTTGGGATTTCTACGGGCCAGCTCACAGATGACGTTTACAGCGGCAGACTGGACCCCTAAAAGAAAGAAAAAAAAAAAAGAGACATTTGGAAATCGACAAGAAACCAGAGCATAAAGTAAAGCAAACAATATTTTATGACAAAGCTGTCAATGTCATTTAGTTCATGACATGAATTCTATTTATTTACAAGTAAAAACTGCACAAATCTAAAATTTTAAGATTTTATTAGAAGTTTTTCCTCTTTACAAAAGCATTTCATGAAAATTTTAATTTTTCTGTATGAATGTTTTTAATCGTGCTAATGCTGCACAGTCTCTTCTCACAGACTAAATAATTCATGACCCCCCCCAGCAGAGCCTTGATTACAGAAGTGAGAACAGTTCAGTATCAAGTCAATGTGAAGCACCTTGAAATAGATCAATATCACTTTTATTTATAGGAAAGGTTTCAGGTTTACATTTAGAAGTTACATTATTACCACCCAAAATGAAAATCTTTATGTATTGCACTAATTTTAATGCGTTTGGGGGGGTTAGATTGAGGCAGTGGTGCTGATCCCTTCAGGAAAAAGGCTCAACAAAAAGCAGAAGATGAAAAAAAATCATTTTTCTGGGCCATTTGGTAAAGAAAGGGATTTATCTTCCCTTTCAATCAACCTCAAATGTGTTTGAAGAGCCTGTATCCTGCTATTCTTAAGCCTTTCAGAGTAAATCATATCCATATATATGATCATGTATTACCTTTGGCACACTAAAGAACTATTTTCTAATAAATATGAGTAATTTTTTAGCTCATTTTGCTACACAGCAGTAAGACGACTCAATCTTTGAGGCTCCGCCTTTCCCTCTTTGTGGGTGCCGCCCGTTTCATGATGTCATCCTTGAGTCGGCTTCAGCAACGTGTCCCACGAAAAACAAACAACATGCAAACTTTTGCAAAGATGGATGTTCATTTTGTGCATAGAAAACAAAAGCGTTTGTCGATCTCCGCTAGCTCCAGAAAAGTGGGCGTGTCTGTTAGCCCGGGGGCGTGGCCGGCTGTGCAGCCTGGAAAGGGCGGTTCCTCACTGGTCTACATTCGCTCATGAGAATCAACTCGTGCTCGTGGATTGGCAGGGGCTGGAGCTCAGACAGCAGGTTTTTGGGGAGGTTTGGGGTTGTTTATTGTGAGGAATTACTGTAACAATTTTATGCACTTCAAAGCTCAAAAAGGTGGATTTTTCATGATATGGGCAGTTTAGGCACAGGTGGATGTGTCATGCAGCCACCTTTGCTCCATCAGATCTGCCTCACATCTACTCTCAGAACAAATCTGAAGGAAACCCCTCCTGATCTGGATGACCATTTAACCAATTGCTTATATTCTATTGTTTATGAATTATTGGGGAATACAAAGGACTCTCACAGAATAAAAAACACTTTAAATTAATATATTTTATTATCAATTGTTGGGTGCAGTTTTGGTTCATAGCATGAAACTATGAAAAAAATCCTGAGCGATTGAATCTTTGTATATAATATTTCATTGATGTTGTCTTCGCTGGTTAATTTAGGGGGTTCAAATATGGAGAAAAGAAAAACCCTTTTCCTCTAATGAATCTAAAGCAAAGAGAGAAGCTGGCTTGTTACCTGGGTCTGGATCCTCCAGCTTCTCCTTGAGTCTGGGAAAAGCAGGACGCAGAGACTCTGGATACTTCAAGAAGACCTTATACATGATCAGCACGGCTTTCTTCCTGATATATGGTTTAGTGTGGGACATCTATGAATAAAGAAGAAAAGCAAACATCAAAAAGACGGTCCAACAAAAGCAGAACTGTGTATTTTGACAGCAGCACTTTGCAGGAGAAAAGCAGGCCTCTGCAGGGAGAACTGTTGCAACCAGGGGGAAAAAAAAGCATCAGAACCACAACCCCTGCAAGGAAACCTCTTGACATTTTCTGCGTGACTCACCAGTGTCATAATGTCATTGGCGAGGTCTCGAGCCAGGTCAGGAGTTACAAAACAAGAGAGGCCTGTGAGGGCGACACCTGTGTCATACTGGTTGGGACTGCTGAGATCCTGGAAGGAAAGCCACAAAAGGTTCAACGAGAGCAACAAAAACACACAAAAGGATGGAGTCAGAGAGTCCTTCACCTTCCTGATCTGGTTTGTCGTCAGCATGATGACGTCGGTGCTTTCATGGAAACACTGCGAGGCGGCTAAATACCCAATTCTCTGCCAAAGAGATGCAAGAGGAATTAAAAAAGATCCAAAAAGTCCTCAAAGACTCACTCCGGTCATCTTTTGATCTGGTTTCAAAGCGTTCCCAGTGGTCTTTTAATGATGATGCCGTTTTTAGCCAAAGTCAAAGCACCGCTGTCGTTTTCTAGATCATAGTTTTTCCAGAGCAGCAGGAGCTCCTTCATGTTGACCTCTCCCACTAGCTTACACACCATCACACCCCCAACCTAACACTATCGGTGCAACAAAATGACGAGCAATGTCTGAGCTATCCAGCTGTCCAGTTCTGATCCAGACTCCAGATCTGACGACCTTCATGGATCTATTTGTCTGACAGTGGATGCATCAGAATGGAGCGGAGCAGGGGGCTTGTGGCCCCGCCCAGCGTATTTTCGACATCACAAATATGATCTTTTTCAGACGGCATTTGTCACCTGCTTCTAATTTAAAATGATTTGAATAACAAAATACCCAAAAATTCCATTTTAAGCTCAATTCTCTTTAAATCTGCAATCCATCAGCAGAAAAATACCACAAAAACATGTTAAAAACACAATTTTCCATCGCAGCCTGCAGAGGAACTAACCCCAACTATAACATCCATCCATACATTCTTTATGTATCATAAAGGTGTACCTTATAAGTGAATTTTGAAGAACTCATCACTTCCACTATGTTGAAAGCAGCCCAGCTGACATCGTAACCCAGCATCTGAAGCTGTGGGGCAAACACAGGTTGGACGGAGGTGAACAAGGGTCGGCACAGACACAGGGGCTTTCACAGGGAATGGAGCTTTTCCATCATGACTGAACAGTGTTGAGTCAGGGCGGCGGCTTGGAGCAGAGCGACGAGCTGCCGGACACACGCCGTCATGGCAGACAAGGGCATTTAGGATGTACCTTGTGTCAACAAGAACCAATATAGAGTAAACGTGAGCTAAAAATAAAAAAAATGTCATTTATGACCAACACAGGAACAGGGAAGAGCTCTTGTTGAGTTGAGCAGGCTGTAGGTAAAACAGTCTTTGTGCAGAATAAGATGAAGTATTTGTTTACATACAGGTATTACTCAGTTACAGCCTTTAAAACAACAGATGCTCCACTGAACAGAACTAGTTTGCTCAATGTCACCTAATCAAATTTGCATATTAACCTTAAATGTTTACATTTATTTATAAATGGGTATCATTTCACCAAATTAAAATGTTACGTTTTTTTTTTTTAATTCAGCAGTTTTAGTCTTTTTATTAAGTTCATAATACTTACTGTTTTTATACTTTTATGACATTGTTCTTATGCTTGTTTGAGTGTTTTATTTTTATCCTGAAGTCTTTTATATGTTTTGTGTATATTGTGGCAAATGGACCTTGAGTCTGTAATAAAGCTTCTTCTTCTTCAAATGGCTAAAAATATCTTTTTTGTGGGAAACTGGTCAAGTCTGACAGAAAAACTGTGAGGGGCCTTACATAGGTCAGCTTGCACACCGCGTTGGCTTTGACGGCGATGTTGTCTTGCTTGAGTTCCTGTTTGATCTCATCGATGCACGTAGAGATGTACTTGGCCTGCAGGCAGAAAGAGGAGAGGACAAAACAACAGACGAGATCAAATTAAGGCAGAGTCGCATCCTGAGCTGCTGCAGCAGAGAAAACACGCCGAACATTTTCAGTCCTTTCTTCCTTCCATCAACCAGCACTCCCAGAGTCACGGTTCTAATCGCAAAAACTGGTTGCACAAACATGGAGAAATGCAGATCCATTGTGGTCAAATCAATCTGAAAGACAACGAAGGGACATAGGTGTGTGAGCTGAAAGCTTTTGTGCATAAAAACCGTGTTAGCATGGTTAGCAGGGCGCCTAGAGGTGCACGATAAACGCATGACCTCATGAGCACGGCTTTTTTCAAACACAAGACATTTATCAACGGCTGGGGATACGATCAGTCCACTATAGCCACATCTATCCAGGCAGAGCTGGAGAGCAAGCAGGTCATGTGTGTGGAGTCATGAGACATCTCATTGACAGGACGGGTGGGGTGGGGTGGGGGGCTCTACTGGCCTGCCTAAAGGAGGCAGGAGAGGCTTCACGTTTCATTCACCAGACCTGCGGGGAAGTGAACTAAGCCTCCACTCGAGGGTGGAGCGTGTGCAGCACACAGCTCATTTAAGGATTCAACACCCTTCAACAGTTGGACTAAAACTTTCCTTTGGATTGTGCTGCACGTATACCAACACTTCAACACGCCTCCTGCTCCGGAACGGCGGCGCAAGAAATGAGACCCAAACGTGAAAAACAGACGGGGAGTTCAAGGAAATGTGGCAACAACAAAAAAAGGAAAAGAGCAGAGTATTAATATTTCAGGAAACTGTCCACTGTTGACCAGGCAACCATCGGCTCATCTGAGCAGCTTAGGTTACCCCTGACGCACAGCGCACAACTATACACCCAATCAAGAACTCAGGCACAGATGGCTTTAAACAGCAAAGTGCTCTTTTAGTCCCAAACAGACCTCCTAAAATACTAATCTTTCAACAACAACACAAAAAGAACTGGAAAGCTCCATTCCCTTAAGAAAAAAACTAAAAACCAAACGTTATCCTGAGCATTACACACATTCCCTCAACATTTCACACCTGGCTCACTCCCTGCGGCAGGTATGAAGAGCAGGGCTGTCCTTCATACCAAAGCTCCCTGCCGGCTCTCCATCTGGATTCACCGCTTTCCCCCTAAATGGAGCCGCTGTGGGGCGGACGTAAAGAACCCAAACACGGCCCGGCTCGGGAAACTGCATCAAAGGTGTCACAGACTCACAGTAAACATGAACATGTATGACCCGAAGGGTGTGGGACACCTATGAGAGACATTAAAAATACAGTTTCATCAATAGTTGTAATCCTTTTTGAACTGTCTGTATGAGCAGATTTGTCTTAGAATGAGTGCAAATAAACATGTTTCAATAGCTGGATTTATGTATGTCATTTTTTTAGTCGTTTTCATTCAAGAAAACATTTATTTTTTTTGTTTGGTAACCTCGTCATCGTAAATTTTATGTCTTTTACTTTGAAATTTGATTTTATACAAACTTTTAACACTTTTCTATGGTCCTGAAATACTTATGCAAATATTTATTAAAATCATAAGTAATGTATTACATTCAAAGATCATTTGAATGTTAAACATATGGAAGTTTTTCTTCGTAATGCAATTTTTCCTTCTTGATTTGTAATTTTGGTTTGGTTTGTGTTCATACAGAAAGACAATAAAGATTTAAAAAAAACTTTATTTAAAGCATATTTGACAATATTTTGGAGGGAAATATTTTTCCTGACATCTACGGCTTCCTGCTGAGCTGTGATTCGACGCGATGTCCTTCCTCCGTCTATCGGCTAGCTTAGGTTCCGACCCAGCTTGATCCGCTGACACACCGAACTGTTTCAGAGAGGTTAACCGGCTGGAGTTCGGTTCACCCCCCTAACGAACAGTGACCGAGTCCGGCTGCAGAGCTGCCCGCTGCCTGGACCGAACCAGCGAACTTACAGCCGCAGCCGTGACCGTTTGTTAGTTTGTTAGCTAGTCCGAACATAACGGTGATGTCAACCCGAACCGGCTCCGAAACGACGTAAACGGTGACGGTTCGCCACAGCGTGAGCTCCTTTATACCTCGTCATCCTTGTGGTTCCGAATGCCACGTACTAAATCCTGGAGGTTCTTATCGAACATCCGATCGATGCTCCCTTTGACAATCTTCAGAGCCATGACGGACTCGGACGTGTGTCCCGCGGGGCCAGGTGCTGCCGAGGTGTAGTGGGAGGCCGACCGACCCGCTGGGCCGCTTCTCGTCCACCCGGGTACCGTGTGAGCGGGGTCCCGTTCCGTTTAGAGAGCACCGGCCGGGTGAAGCTGCTGAGGCCAGACGGGCGTCCCGAGCGGAGCGGAGACGCTGGCAATGGATCAGTGGAGGAAATGGCTGACAAAATGGCGACCGGAGTCAGCTGACTGGAGGGAGAAGCGACTCTCATGTGGGGATGAGAGGAATTAAAGGTCCACTGTTCCCTCGAGCCGCACGTGAGCAAAACACAACCCCCCCCCCCCCAATTTTTTTTTTTTGACTTTTACACTTCATATCGAGGTTTTTTTCTTTCTTATTATTAAACGTGCACGTGCTTTAATTCCACGCATTTAAATGTTACAAAAAATATAGAATTAAACGATGCAAAAATAAATCTCTATGAAGTGACCAGATCACACACAAAGAACTTAGACCCAACAATTAAAAAAATAAGTTAAATTTGATTTCTTAGAAAAAAAATTCAAATATAATCTTTGATTCTACTTTCCTGCTCTTTTTAATAATCATAACGCAGTTTAATTTTATTTTAAAATGTAAAAAAGAAAGCTGTGATAATCAAACAAATATATTGTGGGTGTAACAGCTAATAAATGAATTGGCTTATATTTCTACATTCCAATCAGATGGATCCGTCTGAATATAGAAATGACCAATCCCAGGGGACAACACACAAAAATACTCCAAATTATACTAACAAGTCTGATTGAAGTTTTCAGCAAACTTGAACTAGAATAAAAATGTAATCTCTTTCTTTCTACCTTAAGAAAACCGATGTTTATACTCTTTAGGTAAATTAGGCCAGTATACTACAGCTCCTTTTTATTAATATTTGTAACTCATTTTAAAATTAGAGTAAAAAATAAATCTGATAAAACATTTAAAAATGCTTGCCATTTAGGGGGGTATCGAGCCAAGTTTTCAAACAGTTTGATTCATATTATTTGTATTCTGTATGATTCATAGTCTAAATCGGGTCATTTTGATCGATCCGATTCACTAAAATGTATCCAAAACTTTAAGCAGTGTGACTCAGAAATGCTGGAACTGAACAGTGCAGGTTGGGTTTTCCAGATCATCAAGTGTAAATGAAATCTGTGTCCAAACAAACAAGTAAACATGATTGAATGTCAGATCCATTCACGTGTTGGTTTCCTAAAGTTCAGCCCACTGTTGTTTTTCCACATCCAAAGAATCCAGAGTTTGTTGTCCGCTGTGATGGAACGTATTCGTTTTTACGCTACAGTAAAATAAACCTACCGTACCTCAATCCAAAGGGTATTTCCCAATGCAGATATTTATTTCGTCCGATTCATTTGAATTGATTTATTTCATTTAGAATCGATTTTTTCTATGGTATATGCGATTTGATTAACACCTTTCCTCAGATAGATCAATCCGAATGAATCGCTCAGTCGATGAATCATTACACTCTCTCTGCCCTGCCATCAATGTCCAATTTTAATCAGACAAATAGACCTAAGTGTAGCATCTTTGTGACAGGTTTCCAGACAAACCTCATTTTGGTTGTAAAGGATTTACATTCGAATTAGAAATATATCCTGAATTCAGTTCAAGTTTCTTTCATTTAGTATATGTTTCATTTCCCTGAAGCTCTTCCTGCCCGGGGGTGGATCAGAGTCTGTCAGACAGAAGAGGATCCCGTGGAACCCGTTCCTGAACTGAGGTAAAGGTCCGTTTCACACCCAGAACCGGCGGCCATGACTGAGGAGACGCAGCTCTGAGGTTTCAGTTTAGAAGATGAAACCAAAAGGAGTCAGGATGGGATCTTTATTCAAGTCTCAGCTAAGTGATAGAAATACTTTACCACTTTACATAGCACTAAAAAGACGTGTGTTATTCACAGGACAGAACGATGTCCGGAGGCCGTTTTCCGTCCGTTCCGCCTCTCAGGTTGTATGCAGGCTACAGAAAGCGAACAGCACAGAGGAACGTTTCTGGTCTTTGACTCCACATGGATCCTCGCCTTGGACAGAACTGGAATCTTACAGAAGAGCAGGTGGATCAAAAACGGTGGGAAGCTTCTCGTTATACATAATGTTGTGTTACCAGGATCTAGACTAGATAATTTAAAAAATATATTTACCTTAAAAAAAAAAAAATCAAACTCACAAATATGACTTCATCATCAATCTTACATTTCCATCCAGACAGACAGGAGGCCTTAGTGATGTTTGGCAGGCTTTATAAAATCAAGCAAAGTGATGTAAGAAAATCCTAAAGCAGCTGAAAAACACAACAGTCTGACTCCTTTTTCAGTTTGAACTCAAGTTTCATCTCATACCACCTTGGTTAGACGCCTGGAGAGCTTAAAAACGTGATAATTTAACGTACGCGTGGCGTGAAATATCAAAGCAACGTTCATCATTTACAGAAAGAAGCCGGGATCGGAAGCTGCAGGTGAGGATCTGAGACAGTGTTGTGCAGAAGAAGTTCACTTCATGTCTTCAAAAAGGGGGTTTCTAGCATGCTGTACAGAAGCCGTTGAGAAACAACAGAAGAAACGCCACGAGTTTAGAAGCTTTTTGGTTTCGCTGTACCACAAAATGCCAAAAACATCTACGCTGATGTAACGAATGGTGTGTTCTGAAGTGTTTTGGGGCTGGGAGTCCGACGTCAGGAGGAGGCCACCATCATTTAGCACTTGGTCCACTGCACGTGGGAGGGGGGGGGGCACAGAGTCCTTTAGCTTTCTACAGCAGGCTGCTCTGCGGCAGCCTCCTCATAGGGGCCTGTCTGTTGTTCAGCTGGGCTGTCCGGGCTGTGCCTGCACAAAAAACAAAACCAAAAACACACCTTAGAGCAGGGCTGCAAATGGTCGCTCAGCCTGCGATTCCATTCACAAATCCAGATCATCGATCCACACATCAAAACACGATTCTTACCGTTTACTCTAAATGCATATTAATGTTTATTCTATGTGTCTTTTTACTGGATGTATAAAAAATAAAATATGCTCATTTAATCACCATAATTTCTACTTTCATTTAGAACAGGAGACCAGAATAAATAAATAAATAAATAAATAAAGATTTAGAAAGAAAGAAATGCCATTTATTACTTAAACGGTCGGGTTAACTTCCACAATCAATAAAACAAACATGTCTGGGATCATTTCAAGGGTCCAGGTTATGCTAAATGAACTCTTTTGATCTTTTTAGTGCATTATGATTTCCATTCCTCACGATCTGAAACCCCAAAGCGGTATTTTGATCCGTTCACAGTATTCCTCTAAAAACATGCTCTCTGAGCACCAGCCTCTCCCAAGCAGTACCGTCAGTACTGTAGGTCCTGGTGGTGTGGATCAGAGAGTCAAAGTCACGCTAGCATAAAGCTGGATGTCATTCAGCAGCGGTCCCCGGGCCGCGGACCGGTACCAGTCCGTGGGTCATTTGGTACCGGGCCGCACTGAAAGAATAAATAACTTACATGACTTCCGTTTTATTTATTTCAGAATCTGAAAGATGTTTTATTTTGAAAAATTGCCCAATTCTCTGTTCCATCCGTCTATGTCACTCTTGACGCAGGCCGAGGCGCTCTTCTCGGTCACATGATAGGATACCGCTAAAATAAAACCCAGGAGCTAGCAAAGTGAGTAAAAAACAAACGTCTTTGGAAAGTTTCTTTGCCGAGGGGAAAAGGTCCATCCAGGAGACAGAAGAGGAGCCTTCCACTTCCAAAAAAAAAATGTTAATTTTTTATGACTGTTTTATCTGCTTTTATGTTAAGCGCTTTGTGTTTTTAACTGAAATGAAAGGCGCTATATAAATGAATAAAGTTTGAGTTTGAGTTTAGGGCAGGGGTCGGCAACCTTTTTTACTCAAAGAGCCATTTGGGACCGCCCCTAATGAAAAAAAAAGCACTCGGAGCCACAACCCGTTTTGACATCATTATATATATTATGCATGTATATATTATATCAAGGGTGCTCATTAAGTCGATCGCAGTCTGTCTTCAAGGACATGAGTGTAGATCACGGTCCAGAAAAGATTAAAAAAAAAAGTTCTTCTTTCTTTACATCGTCATGTTTATTTGTTACATGTTTATTTCAACATTATTGTTTATGTACTGATGATTAAAAACTACACAGTGAGTTTACATAAAGATACTTTTGTATTAACAGATGAGGCGTTTTATTACAAAGACAGAAAGCAGCAACCATCGTATTCATGCTCTGCTGTAAACGGTCCAATGCGGGGAGCATCATGGCATATTATGAGGCTTTTGGTGCTGCTGGCTCCGTATTTTTGAACCTTTCGTTGCGCGATGACTTCTCTTTTTCTCTCATCTTTCCGATCGTGGTCAGAAGCGCAGGGGAGATTTCCTTCAGGGCCGAAGGCGGTTCTCCTTCGGGGTTCACTTCCCTGTTAGAACCCTCAACCTTCAGAGCGGATTAAAAATGACTCCAGAAAAGTTATTCTGGGAACGACGACTACTCTTTATTTAGTGCTCCGTCCTCCGAACACACAATGTATTTCACGCACACACCTCCGCTCCGTGCTCACACCCCCATCTCCACCTGCACCCCCCCCCCCCTTCTTTCTCGTGGCACGCGCCCCGCTCAGCACACACCCGCAACAGTATAAAGCGTGTGCCTCGCAGCCTCCTTGATGAGCTCGTATTTATCGGACTGCAGAGCTTATAGCAGGAGGAGACACGCGGGGGGGCTTTAATAAACTCCGGTTGCTGGACTTCTACCGGGGACGTGATGTGCTGCGGGGAGAAAAAGCCGCTCTGATGACAGAATTTGCGCTGAGTGAATTTAAACTCGCGTCTGCAGTGACGTATGTGTCAGAGGATGTCAGATTGGCCATTCTGCATGTCAATCAAGTCCCGTACTTTTTGGTGAGGATTTTGATTGGCTGGTGGATTTTCAAGAAGCACTCTCTTCCCCTTCAATCACCCCCACGTGCCCGAAGATGACAGGTGTATCGCGACCGACGCAACGAGCTCCCCTGCTCTGAAACACACATCACCGCACACGCGAGTCCAAAACACCGGCGCAAACTCTCCGTCACCAGAAAGCCGCTCGCCACGCCAAGCCCCCGGCAGAAAACCACTCCAGACCCGGAGTGTTTATTGAAGCCGCCCCGCGTGTCCTCCTGCTATTAGCTCCGCAGCCCTGGCCCGACAAACACGAGCCACCAAGGAAGCTGTTTTTTACGTGGCACGAGGCACAGAGCCAGCAGCGCCTTTGAAATGCCATGAAAAATGAACAAACTAAAATAAAATGGAATTTTTATAAAATACTCATTATTTTCCAAAGTCACAGGGAGCCACAACAGAAGGATGAAAGAGCCACGTGTGGCTCCGAAAGCATGGGTTGCCGACCCCTGGTTTAGGGTCTTGCTTTGAAAATGAGAATTTTCACAGACACTTTATTTTGAAGAGTCATTTACTTCCGGCCACAGTCAGACATTTGGTTCGTTTAATTTATATACTTAAAATCCAACATGATTCTCAATTTCAGAGCAATAATCAGATTGCCTGAAGTGTATTTTTATTTAACTCCATTAGGTTTATAAATATCGCAAATCAGCGATCGAGGACGTCGCAAGTGTTCGTACTAATTTTGGGGAAGAGATCGTGAAAATCTGGCTCCTCAGATACTCGTTACAGTTCCACCTTAGAGGCTGTTCCAACACACAGCAGGGGAACAGAAGCAACGCAACGCAACGCATCACCTCACCTGTTCGGACTGGAAGATGTGTCCTGGTTGTCCTCCTCTGCAGGGGGTTTGGGTTTCTCCTCCACGTCTGCATCATTTTTCTTCTCTCTTGATTCTCCATTAACTGGAAGGGATCATTTCAAACTCAAAATGTGTCCAAAATGATGGAAGCCCCGCATAAAAAACAAGATACGATGATGTATTTACCAGTATTTTGTGTTTCCTCATGGTTGTCAGCAGCGTCATCCTTCGCCTCCGTCTTAGTTTTAACAGGAACCTCTGATTTCCCCACAAAACGTAGCTTTAACTTATTATAAACGTCAGTGGCTTTCTCCATGACTGCCGTACTGGCTTTATATCGCCGGATCTGGGAAAATAACACACTGGTGACGCTGAGAATAAAAAACGTTTCCCTTACGGGCAGAAATTATCTTTGTTTTACAAAGAGCTGCACTGTTTGATCATAGAGGGACAGTGGGCTCAATTTTAGGGACTTTCTTGCAGGTCTTCTCTGCAACAAAAACCAAAAACACTTGCAGAAACTATGTCCTAGAAACAACCCTGCAGATACAGTTTTGAGGATTTTAGTTAAAATCGACATAATCATGATTAAAGGACCACTGGGAACGCTTTGAAAATAGATTATAGGATGATCAGAGAGGGACTTTAATGATAGTTTGGATCACACTAATGAAAGTTTTAGAAATGTGTGTATCAGAGAAGATATGATTATATAGGGTTAAACTGCACTAAAAAAAAAGAAAAAGGGCTTTTCTTAAAAATGCTAAGAAAACAGTCCTTAATAATGCAGTCAAAAGCCCCACCCACGTCCCTAACTACAAGTCTTTGATGTGTTTTTGTAGGATATGACGCAGAAAAGCACCTTTTTTAGCGTGGCGATGACCTCAGCGTTTTTCTGAAGGATGTGGCTGGTCACAGGTACGGCCTCCAGCTCCTCCAGGGCTTGTAGACATCGTTCAATATCCTAGAAAGAACAAAGTGGGTTTGGAAAATCGAATTCCAGTAAAAAACAAAAAACAAAAGAACAGGGGGGTAAAGTATATCTACAGGGACTTACTGGGTTATCCACTTTCAGTGCAAACTTGATGTCTGTGTGGAGTTTCTGTAACTTTTCCTCTGGCGATTGCTCTGGATATAAACAAAAGAATGAGAGAGTTTCATTACAAAACTCTAGTAGGAACGATTCATGGAGGTTAGAGGTCAGCTGAGCTGAAACCGCACTGACCCTTCTTCTTCTCTGCTTTCTTCTCGTGCTGCCGCTCTGGTCTGCGTTTGGATTTTTCTGCCTTTGACCTGAAAGACGGGAAACTCTGTGATCTGTGTCCTTTAATATTAGATGAAGGTCCACTGTCGGCTCATTTTGTGTCCTCACCTTGATCTGGACTTCTCCTCTAACCGCCTGGCTTTCTTCTCTTTCAGCTCTTTCTCCTTTCTTTCTTTCCTCTCTTTCTCTTTCTTCACTTTTGCCTTCTTCTGGTTTTCCATCTTCTTGGGAGGCTTCTTTGCTTTCTGAAAGAAAAAAACAACAACAGATTTATAAATAATCTGTAGTTTTGTTATGTAAATTTGATGTTTACCTCCACGGGAGAATCGGAGTCTGAAGGAGCAGGGATTGGAGGAGGAGGAGGCTTCTTGGACTTCTTCAGTGGGTGATCATCTATGCCTTCATCTGAGCTGCTGCTGCCATCGCTGTCACTCTCTTTTTTGCCCCTGTCCTTGTCCTTTTTCTTTTTCTCGTCTTCCTCCTTCTCCCTCTCGCGTAACCGTCGGAGCTCCTCAGCCTCCTCTCGTTTTCGCCGCTCCTCCAGCTCTCGTCTGCGCTCCTCGTCGCGTTTCTTCCATTCGCTGATGCGGTCGGGTTCACTGTCGCTGCCAACAAACGCCCTCACCACATGAATATAAAGAAACGCTCCAAAGACGTGGGACTGTTTACAGCAGGGGGTGAGCCGGACCTGTCGCTGTCGGAGGACGACGAAGCTGCTTGCTTGGCCGGGGCGGGTTTGGGCTTCCGCGCGCGAGGCTTTGGTGCCGCTTTTTCTGTGGAGGAAAGGATCGAAGTAAATGAGAAAGGGAACCGATTCTTAGAAAAACAGAAGAAAAATGAAGCTGCACCTTTCTTGCGGGGCTGAGGACCCTTCCGGGGAGGTGGGTCAGAATCCGAGTCAGACTTTGATCCAGAATGGGATTCTGAGCCAGACAGAGCCGGCCGGGGCTTCTCATCCTCCGAGTCGCTGTCCATCGCCTTCTTTTCCGACCCAGATCCCGAGTCTGAATCTGAGTTTGATGAGGCTTTCTGTACCGTTCCAGACAAAAGAGGGAAAAATAAAAATAAAAAATAAAAGTGTTATTACATAAAAATACTAAAAGTGATTTTTTTTCCCCCCCCCCCCCCAATAGTTTTCGAGCTTCACCTTTTTCTTCCCCCTGCCTCCAACCTTCTTTCCAGCTCGTCCTCCAGATTTCTTCTCTGGAGTGAAGTCCTGTGAAGTTCAAACACGGATCATTTTCACGCTGTTTGCTGTAAAAGATTCAGTTTTTTTTTGTTGTTGCAATGGTTCGTATGTTTCTGTGGGAACCTGGTCGCTATTTTTCCCAGAGTCGGACTCTGAAGGAGAAGGATCGGATTCGGAAGGAGATCCGCTCTCTTCACCTCGGTCACTGGAGGAGCCGCGAGCCTTTTTTGGAGGAGGAGGCCGCTGAAAAACCAAACGTTCAAGTTTGAGTTCTGTAAATCTTCTGATCTCCTGTTGCAGCTAAGCGGTCAATATGCAGTGAAATAGCTGAACATTAATTAGCACTGCAGTGGCGTCTCTTCTTCTGCAAAAAGCTCCAAACAAATACATCTGCTGCTCCGTTTTTGCAGATAAAGACAAACAATCAAACGTCTGTGAATCCGCTCACCTTTGGAGCCGGCGCTTTCCGCTTCACTCCTCCTCTTCCTCCGTCTTCACTACCAGAATCGGAATCTTCTTCAGAACCAGAGGCGGCTCTCTGAGGCACCTTGGCGTTGTTCTCTTCCTCCTCCTCCTCCTCTTCCTCCTCACCATCCTCGTCCGTTCGTTCTCCGGGGTTGCTGCCTTCACTGTCAGACGAGCTTGGCGGCTGAAGTTGATCACAAAGAGGAAGATTATTTCATCCTAAAGGTGGACTGACAGCATCCTGTTTGCATTGTTTATAATGGGTCATAAACAGTACAGGAAAGAGGCTACATGAGTCCGAATTTGCCTAAATTAGTCTCGGTTAGCCTCAATTCAGGTCTAAATCTGAGAAAAACTGAGCAGAATTTTAAAGGGACAAAGAGATGCGACACGTTGCTTTGGAATGCATTAAACCAGGATTTGGGGAGGTGAAAATGTGTGAGGGACAGCATTTTTTAACTAAAATTACTGTGAATTTCATAATTGATGACCAAAAATAATTGATTTTATAACAGGAGTCTGCGGAAATTTAAATCCGGGCCACATCTGGCCCTTGGGCCGGACTTTGGACATGCCTGCTTTGAACCCAGCAAAGGCAAACATGAAAAAACAGATCAATGAAAATGATAGAAACAGCAACAAAAACGGACCCGACACACTTGCGTAACGGAACCACAAATCACATCAGTATGAAAGTAATCCTCTCCAATCACAGATCAGATAACGTTGCCCTCATTCTCACCTCCCTCTACGCAATTAATCACCAGCTGCCTTATAATAGACACACAAACCAAACAAGACCAAGAAACAGACTTACCACAGGTGGAGCGCTGTAAGAGGCGTGAGGATTGTTCTGGATCTCCCATAAACCCTCATTGAATCCCTTCCTTTTGTTGGGCTTTCCGTAGCGTTCTCTGTACTTCTCATAAGGAAAAAGATCTTTTGCTGCAAGGAATGCGCTGTAAAGAAGAGCGTGACGTTAATAAGGTCGACAGCAGAGAACATCTTCATTAAGCTGCAGGATCTCCCTACGTTGTAGGAAGCTTTACTCTGTGAGCTTAATATTATAACGACTGCAGCTATTGAGTAAAACACGACAAAGCTTCTCGTTAAAGACCCACTCCGATAAAAATGGTGTTTTTAACGCGTTTTTCTAGCATTTTTACTGAGAATGAAGGACACATGTTAACAGAAATTCAGCTCGAAATTGCGTTTCTGAGTATTTCTAGATTCAAGTCGATGTGAATCAGGAGCGGACGCAAAATCCTTTTTTGAAACAGATCGTATTTGTGACGCGGAAAACACTCAAAACAGCCCAAAAGCTCTGCACCATTCTGATGCATCCTTTAACATCTCATCTTTGTGTTAGGCTGGGGAGAGAGCCTGTAAACAGAGAGCTCTCATCAACAGTCCCATCCAGAACTCAGAGATGAATTTCTAATGATTTCTAATGGACAAGAAATACCAAGAATCCATCAGAAAAAAAAAAAAAAAATCACAACAAGCAATAAACAACTAAATAAAATCTAGAGTACAGTCGTCTGAGGACTGCTGCACTTACGTTTCATGCGTCCCAAAGAAGAAAATTGGGATTTTATTGGGCGGGGGCTTCACTGCTCCATCAGCTACGTCCTCAATCTGTAAACAAGATTTTCCCCCAAGAGGTCAAAACACATGAAATATGACAGAGAGCCTAGACTGTGGTCCAACTAAAGCACATTTAGGAGATGAAAAATAATTAGGCCTGAACAATAAATTACAAATGTATCGTTTTCGTGATATTAAGCAGTGCAATATGCATATCGCAAAAGACGGCTAAAAGTCTGATAAATGGCTACCTTCAATGTGCTTTAACAATCTTATGGCAGCTTGAAATATTGAACAAATCAAATAAATCAATATATGCGCTTCTTGACCTGTTGGGATGGACGGCCTCACGTTGTTGACCAATGGGATGGAGCCCTTTTATGGCAGATGTTCGCCTCCTGTGTAGACGAGGGTTGACTCTTACTTAAATTAAGCTGTTGCTTTAATCTAATTTATATCGGCATCACAATATTGATCACTAATATCACAATTCGCAAGTTTTCCTCATATCGTGCAGCCCTAAATATTAATGAAATGTAAATGAAAGACCGATTCTTTCCTGGGTGTTTACATGTTTTGCTGTACTGTCTGACACACATGTTCTGGATCTAAAGAAAACTTTAGGCAGCAAACAATCCTCTAAAACAAAAGTGCAACTGCAGACACCAATAATGCCATATTCGTGGGGTTACATTTTCTAAATGATTTATGTAGTGCAAACCCGCACAATAAACCCATAGAACTTACGCCAATGCATTACCTTACGTACATGGATGTGTTTGTTTAGTTGGCTGTTATTTTGTAGGAGAATCATGCCAAGCGCGAGCCTCTCTGTCTGCAATGCATTCAAATGAGGCCAGCAGCAGCATCTCATGCAAATGTACCGCTGGAAACCCGGCTGGCCCACCACGTCGCTAGCCAACCATTTCATAAAGCTTCTATAGGATGATGCTCCTTAATAACCAGAAAATCTTCAGAGCAACCCACCCCCTCCTCCGCCCCTCCGGTTGCTTTCAACGTTTGCCTGCTTTGCTTACCCTAGCTGGCCAGTGGGGGTATCCCTTCATTTTAGCAAAGACCAGGTCTCCAGGCATGAAGCTGTGCGGCATCGTTCCGGTTCCGAAAGCAGCTTTGAGGTTAAAATGGGGTTCAGACGCGCGCTGTTTCTGTGTCTCGCTTGGTCTGATGTTTTCAGGTCGACACGAAACCTGGAAACGATGGAGTTAGCTAACAGGCTAGCTGCATACTAACGATACTGACGTTACCGCGAGATTGACCCATCAACGTGAGTACCAACGGAACACGCCGACTACTTCCGCTCAGGCATCAAACCAGGGCTTCAAAATAAAAGACCGTCCTTAAGACATCACAGAAATGGTTTGTCGGCTTGTATGACCCAAACAATGCGCTTTCCGAAAGTCTTTGCAAACAAAGAAAGAATAATCAAAGCCAATAATCATATACCAACAAATTCCCAGGACGTACATATTGTAATTTTTTCCCACTAGTATTTTTTTGAGTATAGTATTAGAAATATGGTGCTCTTAAATAAAAACACTGTTCTAAATCCAACAACAGTGTTTTTATTTAAGAGCACCATATTTCTAATGCAAAGTGTTGATGTAAAACCTAAACGTTACACCGATTTTTTACTTAAATACTTCAGTTTTATCTAAAGAAGGTTTTAAACTATAAAGTTTGTTTTGAGACACAGATTCTGCGAGTTTTGTAAATACTGTTGCTGCATTTAAAGAAACTAGCATCAGTTCATCTTTACTAGCTGTTTCTATGACAATAATAGCAACATTACTGTAAAAAAAAAAAATAGAAATATACATACAAAGTATTTGAAAGTCTTTCCTTAGCTTTGATGAGAGACATCAAAACAACTGAGGATAAGATATTTCTCAAGTTAGTCCAGACACAAATTGTATAGGAACAGTTAGTCAGTGTAAACTTATGCCAGTTTTATGGATGCAGCAACATTTTTTTTTTTACAAACATTGTGGGTTATGTCTCTTAATACAAAAAAAGACAATAGTTTAAAACTTTTTTTGGAAAAAAGAATTACGTTTCATTTTTAACATTTATTTTTTTTCAGTTTACATTACAAATAAACATTTGACATTAGAAAAACATAGTCTTTCCAAACACTTCTTTCTACATGCTAAAACAAACTTGAGGAAGACGTTCTCAGCTATATTGATTTTGCAAAGTTAAGGAGAGACTTTCAAATACTTTTTTAAGATAGAAAAGAAATGCCTTTATTGTCCACTGGACCATGAAATTTAAGCAATCACCATCACAATGCAAAAAACAAATCTAACAAAGACATTATCTAACTATTATTATTATTATTATTATTATTATTATTATTATTATTATTATTATTATTATTATTATTATTATTATTATTATTATTATTATTATTATCGAAGCAGGATGTCATTATTTTGAAAAGCCTAACATTTATCTTCTCGAATGACAGTCTCAGCGGAAGTCCCGCCTTTCCTACCTCCTGATTGGCTGATCTGTAATGAAGTTACAGATCAGCCAATAGCAGGGCACAATGTGGACAGCAGCGCTGACCTCCCTCCTCATTCACCTCTAATGCTAACGCGAAGCCATGTTTCGGTCTTTTAGAAGCGTCCAGCAGTTAAACTGCAGCTTCCTGAATTTGCAGAAAGTCCACGCGAAGCCCAAACTCCTGTTCTGCACGTCCGGAATGGCCGCTTCCGGGTACAGGATCGAACGGGACACGTTCGGCGAGCTCAAGGTCCCAGCTGACAAGTACTACGGCGCCCAGACTGTCAGGTCCACCATGAACTTTAAGATCGGGGGGCCGAGCGAGAGGATGCCGATCCAGGTCATTAAGGCCTTCGGCATCCTGAAGAAAGCGGCCGCCGAGGTGAACAAGGAGTTCGGGCTCGACCCCAAGCTGGCAGCAGCCATCATCCAGGCTGCAGAGGAGGTTTCTGCCGGGAAGCTGGACGATCATTTCCCTCTGGTGGTGTGGCAGACTGGATCTGGAACCCAAACCAACATGAACGTCAACGAAGTCATCAGCAACAGGGCTATTGAGATCCTGGGGGGGACTCTGGGCTCCAAGGATCCGGTCCACCCCAACGACCATGTCAACAAGAGCCAGAGCTCCAACGACACCTTCCCCACCGCCATGCACATTGCCGTGGCCACAGAGGTCCACCAGGTTCTGCTGCCCGGCCTGCAGGCTCTGCACGACGCCCTGTCTGCCAAAGCTGAGGAGTTCAAAGACATCATAAAGATCGGCCGCACCCACACTCAGGACGCTGTGCCCCTGTCGCTGGGGCAGGAGTTCAGCGGTTATGTCCAGCAGGTGAAGTACAGCATGGAGAGGGTGAAGGCCGCCATGCCCAGAGTCTACGAGCTGGCCGCGGGAGGCACAGCCGTGGGGACGGGGCTCAACACCCGCATCGGCTTTGCTGAGAAGGTGGCCTCGGCGGTTGCTTCGCTCACGGGCCTGCCGTTCGTCACGGCCCCCAACAAGTTCGAGGCCCTGGCGGCCCACGATGCTCTGGTGGAGCTGAGTGGAGCGCTCAACACCGTGGCTGTCAGCATGATGAAGATTGCCAACGACATCCGGTTCCTGGGGTCAGGACCCCGTTCTGGCCTGGGGGAGCTCGTCCTGCCAGAGAACGAGCCTGGAAGCAGCATCATGCCGGGCAAAGTGAACCCCACCCAGTGCGAGGCCATGACCATGGTGGCAGCCCAGGTGATGGGCAACCACGTGGCGGTGACGGTCGGAGGCAGCAACGGCCACTTCGAGCTCAACGTCTTCAAGCCCATGATCGTGAAGAACGTGCTGAACTCGGCCCAGCTCCTGGGCGACGCCGCCGTCTCCTTCACCGACAACTGCGTGGTGGGCATCCAGGCCAACACCGAGAGGATCAACAAGCTCATGAGCGAGTCCCTCATGCTGGTCACCGCCCTCAACCCTCACATCGGATACGACAAAGCCGCTGCCATCGCCAAGACCGCCCACAAGAAGGGCTCCACTCTGAAGGCCGTGGCCGTGGAGCTGGGCTACCTGAGCGAGGAGCAGTTCGACCAGTGGGTGAAGCCAAGCGAGATGCTGGGGCCAAAGTGAGGCGCCGACAGCCCAAGAACACTACAGAGAGTCTATAAATGCCGTTAAAGTGTCCAAATAAACTACTTCAGCATCTGAACTCCTGCCATGTTTGACACCTTTTTACGGAGTTTCTCCAGACTGAAAAACTCGGAGACCTCCGCAGTCACAGCATCTTAACACTACAAGTTTGCAGTTTGTTTCATCTGAGCTCAGCCAAAGCTCCCACGCGTTCGTTGGACCAGCCCTGCCGTTTCAGCATCGTCAGTCCAGGATTACAATTTTCTGATGTTTCACCTAAAGTTCATTAAATCTGAAACTAATTTAAAAAAAAAAAAACCAAAGGACTGGTTTATGCTCCTTTCTGGACGGCCTGGAAAAAAATCCAAGAGAAAAAACGTTTTATTTTAAATCTTTATTGAACACACAAGGATTTACAAAAAAACAACACAATTTTATAGTAAATAAATCGATCCATCCATCCCAGATGTCAAAGAGGAACCAAAGATGTAGATTGTAATCAAAAACACGGTTCTTCTACTTAGTCCAGCTGACTTTGGGAATGTCATAATGCTCCGTCAGAGCGTCCAGGTGGCGGTTAAAGTCCTGCAGGTGACACAACATGTGGGTCAGTTAGCAACTGTCAGGGGAAAATAGGATTAGAAAACAATGCAACACACAAGAGATTGTCAAACTAAAACGCTGTACTGATTTACAAAAGTTACAATTAAGGATTTTGAATTCCTCAAATCTCATTTCAAGACCGGATGTAGAACGTCACACGCCAGCCGGAGTCGGACGCTTTATGCTCCACCTGCTGTGTCAAGTTCACGTCTTTCAGGAAACCATACAGGGTTTCCACTAACCAGTCTAACCACCACAGACAGGTAATCCCTAAATTCAACCCATTTTACCGCACTAACGAGCTAACAAGCTAGCAGAGATTTACGACCAAACATGGCCTTCTGACAGAGTACATCCTGGACAAGAAAGACATTAATCAAATCCAATTAAACGTATTATGGATCACCCTCCAAAAAAACCCTTGTTGATCAGGTTTTTAGTCTACTTTGAGTTCAGTTTTATTTTTCACCTAAGAATACAAACGTGGAACAAATGAAGAGACAAGCTCCGCCTTCAGCAGCAGATCATGGGTTTTAGGAGGCGGGACAGAGAACTTCCTGCTCCACGGCGTCTCACCTCAACTCTGTGTTTGTGCGTCTTTGAGGCTTTCTTCAAAATGCGCTCCATTTGCTGCACAAAGACAAAGAAAAACACAACAAAACTTACATCAGTGACACACCTGCCACAACCCAACAAACATGTAAAAAATACATTATTAGTGGAAATTAAACACTTTAATATTACTACTACATACTTCATAAAAATTCAAAAAGGGGACAAAATGATCAAATAGATTATTCTATTTTGTATTTCTGCACAAAACCAAATATGTCATTGGGTCCATAGTTGGGAAACAGTCTAGATGTGAGATTTTTTCTAAAAAAGTTGAGTTTTATGTACTTCAACAAAAACATCAAACTTACTCTTTTCTCTTGCATCTTATCAAATGCAATTTGTGCCGGCGTCCTTTTGTCCACGTATGCTTTCTTAGCTTTTGTTTCCTCGTCGTTCTGGCTGGTGACAACCTGCTCCAGGCGATGCTTACTCTCTTTATTCTTCTTCTTCTTTCTGAAATGAGGAAAATAGAAAAGAGATTTCTCATTCATGACAGTAAATGTACCTCAAGGCTTTAGTATCACTTCCAGCTTATCTTCACTTCACTAAAACATACATTTTTCATGTCACAGCATCAAAACGCCTTCACTTCAATGACATTATATCACATAAATACAACATGAAACAGGAAAGAAACTGGCGTTTAATGAATTCCTGCGCTGAAACAATTCTCCATGGCAGATTTCCCAGTAAAAGCTGTTCGTTTCCCTTTAAGATGGCGACACACCCTTAAGGCGTATGCATGTGATCATTTGGAAATCCATTAGCTTCCACTAAGTGGTTGCCAGTCTTCCTTTTATGCGTATGGACAAACATACCCACTGTATAAAGTGGACATTTTTATGCATTAAGGCATAGAAAACTGAGTGTTGGGTTTTACCAACCTAAAGCGGTGTGCATTTCATTGGCATTAGTCCAATAGGAGCAGCCAAAAACCACCCAGGCAGCTCGACTTTGGGCAGGTTGTAATTTTAGATGCCCCTGTGCAGCACTGGACCAAATGACCGAGCAATAGTCCAGGTGTGACAAGACCAGAGACTGCAACTGTCCTCATGACTGAAGGTGGACAATATTGATGCAAGACAATCCCTGTGCTTATCCTGGGTACTATATGATTGATCTGATCTGTCCATTAGAGCCGATCGTCCTATTTGATGCCCAGGACCTTCGTGGTTCAACCAAACTATTGGCAATACTCAAATTCAGGCAACCGTTGCATTCAACACACATTGTGTATCAAAAACAATGCACTGATAGGATGAGCAGCAAAGGTGGGTAAATTACAAAAGAAAGGGTCGAAATTTTCTCTACCAAAACAAAACTACTTGTTTTGCTATTGACTCAGTATAATTAACTATTCAAGAGAAGAAAACTATCAGAACTTCTGCCATTTCTGTTAGTGCCCAGAGGACAAACCACAGAGTCCTGACGGGGGGGTATTCCAGGAAGCATGTTTAAACTACCCTGACTTTAACCCTGAACTCTGGCTGAAATCCGCTCCGGGGACAGTGGCAGGTGGGGAGTTTGACTGGGGCGGTACACCTGTCAGACGGTAACGCAGGTGTCCTAAGGCGAGCTCAGGGAGGCCAGAAACCTCCCGTGGAGTAGAAGGGCACAAGCTCGCTTGATCTTGATTTTCAGTATGAATACAGACCGTGAAAGCGGGGCCTCACGATCCCTCTGACTTTTTGGGTTTTAAGCAGGAGGTGTCAGAAAAGTTACCACGGGTATAACTGGCTTGTGGCGGCCAAGCGTTCTTAGCGTTCTTAACGTCGCTTTTTGATCCTTCGATGTCGGCACTTCCTATCATTGTGAAGCAGAATTCACCAAGCGTTGGATTGTTCACCCACTAATAGGGAACGTGAGCTGGGGTTAGGCCGTCGTGAGACGGGTTAGTTTTACCCTACTGATGATGTGTTGTCTATAAAACTCAATAATTGTTTATACAACTCAAATTTACATATTTATTTAACTAAATGTCATATTACTCCAATTCAATTAATATTTTTTCCATCTTAATCAATCATAATTCTTGAACTCTCATGTGTCTAGTGTTGAGTCGGCAGATAAACTCATATGTATAACAATAAAAAGAACAAAACAATATTCAAGGAATTCATATATTCATTTAGGAATTTTTCGACTTATCATTACAGTAATGTCAGGTAGGGGTGCTATATAAACTCATCATCCTCTTCCTCCCACTCGCTCATGGTGCAGAGACTTAAACATAGTAGGGCAAAATAACTAGACAATTCACTGTAAAACAGCTAAACAACTAAACACATTTAGACAAAAACTCACACTTAAACCCAAATCCGTCCAGACTGGCAAAGGTAATGGTATCCCACAATCCCTTGCGGTGCCGATCTAACAGCAGCACCAAAGTTACACCTACTTCATTGAATTCATTTGAATGAAAGTAAAATAACTGCCTGAAAACTATGTGTTATTTTAAGCTGATTAAAAAAAAAAAAAAGATTTATCTGAACAGAAACAAATAATGAAGTTAGATCAAAGTAAAAAGTTTATTTTTCAAACATCCATATGTTGTCTTATCAGCGTCTAACGGAGGAAAAAGTATTATCTGACCTTCTTCATCCACTAAATCATCTTCAAATGGACACGCCATGCTGCTGCACCTCTCTGAAAACAAACTAAGCTTCAACTAAACCTGCTCCAGACCAGGTTATGTTCAGAGCATGAGTTGCTATGGCAACTTGACATACCCTGAAACATACCTCCATTTCTGGAACCGAAAGCTGAGGTTATCCGCTTCCTAAGCCTCAAACTTACCGTGGGGGCTAGCATAACCTGCTTTCTGGAACACCCCCCAGGTGCAAACCATCTGCTCAGAAACTCACTTCCATGCCGTCTATACATCCTCCTCCTGAAACCCGGTCTTCAATTTAAAGAGGGTCTTAAGGGTCACTCCAATCAGAACTGACTTTAACCATATCTACCATATCTGGCACACTACTGATTCTTCTACAGAAGGAGACTGCAGGATCAAAACAAGAGTTAAAGACAACAAAACGAGGAGTTTTGGTACCGACAGGCACAGATGGACAAACTTCAACTCTGTAAATAAAAATATCCTTTCAGATTTTTGTTATTTATTGCCTTATTCCTGTGGCTCCTTTGTGTAATTTTATCAGTGTTATGTCTTGATACTGTGTTGTAACTATCATCTTTGCCAATCAAGTTTTTGTTATTTAAAGAGAAAAAAAACCTCTGACGGTCCAAAAAGATGTGGAAAAAAGAAAAACATTGAAAATTTTCAACATCAAACATATAATCAACAAACACACATTTCTTAAATTCCTTTCTGTGAGTAAATGTACCATTTTAGTATCGTCAATGTTTAATAGTAACTAGCTGGAAGAGCAGAATTGTGTCACGTGACCTACGTGACGGGCTGTACTACTTGTTTTGGTGCGGCTAACTAACGTTCAAAAGAGCCAAAAATCGAACAAAGAAACAAGGCAGACACTGACTTTTGACTACACAAAGGTTAAAGTATCGCATATCTTAAATATTCACTAATTTATTACTTAAACGCGACACAAACGTCTTGGATGCCAACGTTAATGGTGATCCTTCATTTTCACCTTTAAACGTATCGTTGTATTCGAACGTGCCTAGAATCTCGATTAAATATCATCTCGTTAGCTAACTTACTTTTTTCCGTCAGAAACGACCCCCACTCCCTTTATTTTCAAGGCGCTTTTCTGGATCGTCGCGTACTCGGACATTTTCTAGAATCTTTCCTCCGCCGTCTTCTTCTGTTGCTCAAAGGCAGAACTCAAAGCATGTTGAGTCGCCAGCTCCGCCACCTGTTGGTCAAAAGGGGAACAACAACAACAGAGGGAAACCTGCAGTACACGATGCCATCCACACGGGGGCGGTAATTCAATGGGACGGGGCGAGGATCAGACCGGAAGTCTGGAGGGTTATGAATGTCAAACAGTAGCATGGTGCTTCTTGTCGTTAGAAAACCAAAGTAAAAATGTTTGCTCATCGCGTATTTTGGCTCGCGGCCCATTCTAAGGGGATCGCACGAAAATGCACTACGCTTCTGAGTAGAACTAACGCGTTAAACTTAACGCAGTCCTGTGGATATGCGAAGAAAGTCGGTGAGTAGAGAGGCTTCATTCTTCACATGATTCAACACATCCCGCGGACTCAACTGCTAAACAGCATTTGGTTGTTTTATCAGTGATGTCAATAATATAATATTATGTGCTGATGACACAAATATATTCTATTCTACAGACAATCGTAGGGAATTTGTCAAGGTGGTGAACACAGAGTTAAACAAAATAAAAATATGGATGGATTACAACAAATTATCTTTGAACCTAGATAAAACCAAAGTGATGTTTTTTGGAAACTACAACGCAAATGAAGAGCTCTCCATTGAAATAAATAATGTCTTAATCGAAAGTGTTACAGAAATCAAATTCTTCAGGGTTTTTATCGATTACAAACTAAGTTGGAAGCCACACATCAGACACATACAAACTAAAGTCTCAAAAAGTATTTTAATCGTAAATAAATCTAAACATATATTAGAATACAACAGTAGATATTTATTGTACTGCTCCTTAATATTACCATATTTCACCTACTGTATAGAAATTTGGGGGAATAATTCTAAGAGTTCACTACATCCTCTTTGTTTACTTCAAAAACAATCCATCAGAATTGTACATAAAGCCGGATATCTTGATCATACAAACAATCTATTTTATCAATCAAGACTTTTAAAACTGCATGACCTTGTGGATTTTTACACTGCGCAACTTTTATACAGAGCCAGTTGGAAATCGCTACCATTCAACATCCAAAAACAGTTCTTAGAAAATGAAGGAGGAACAAACTGAGGGGATGTAGGAACTTCAAGATCAAACTGATAAGAACCACTAAGAAAAGTTTCTGTGTGTCGGTGTGTGGCACTAAACTCTGGAACGGTTTAAGTGATGAGCTCAAAAAATGTTCAAATGTTCAAGAAAATGTATAAAGAAACTCTTATTTCGGGATATGAAGATAAGAGGATTTAAGGATCAACAGGTGTTTGAATAATTCCAAATCCATGTGTGAACTTGATTGTGGTGAAATAATCAAAGCTCTTTTAATTACAACCACTGAGTGTTACATTGTAACGTGCAGTGACTGTCTCTCTTTTTAATCTATGCATTTCATCATTTCTGTAATGAGTTTAATAAATATGTGTAATTTCTTTATTGCTTTGACTACAATGCTGGAAATAAATCAATAAATCAAATTAATAAATCAAAATAATGCACACGGATATGATGTACGACGAAGTATTAGGGCCACCAAAAAAAAAAAAAAAAAGTTAAATTACGACTTTTTATCTCGTAAATTTACAAGATAAAAAGTCGTAGATTAAGGAGAAAACACCGAAGATGTCCGTTTATCGGAGCCTAGCTTGAAGATGAAATACGTGGAGCCTTTTGTGAAGCTTTATTTCCGGATTACAGGTTTAAAAAGCAGATTCTGAACCTTTAAATGACTTAAAATCTGATTTTTGTCAGTGGAACCGTCTTTCCGGGGTTCAGTGTCAGTAAAGCGGAGTTTAATGCGTAAAATAAGGAACTCAGAGACACGTTTGGGTGTAGAGGACCGCTGCAGACTTTATTCTCCTTTTCATTCACACCCTGAAGTTCATCTGTCAACTGACGTCATGAACGTGTCATCCGAACACCAATGCGGAAGTAAACAGTTTTACATACGCCCCCTCCTGCAGATGAAATGTCCCGTTTCAGCATAAAACAATAAAGAGGAATGAAAATAGTCTTTTATATTATCATTAGATCGTTGAAAATGACAAATAAGTGCTCCTCCTCGGACGGAAGCGTCACACAAATGTAGAGATTTGTCTTTGGTGGAGGAAGTAAGGATTGACGTGGACAGCTGGAGGAATACAGACGATGGCTTCATCGGGCTGCAGAGATCACGCACCACCCATCAATAGCTTCCAGACATTTGGAACGATATCAATGAACATTCATCTCGCCTGTTAAACAAAGTTTAGTGGGTCTGCTCTGCTGCTGCGCGGCGTTCACCTGCTGCTCTGCATGCTCACTTCCACATTAATCATAAATCTACGACTTAAAATCTTGTAAATTTACGAGTTTTTATCTCCTAAATTTACGACTTTTTATCTCCTAAATTTAGGAGATAAAAAGTCGTAATTTAACTTTTTTTTTTTTTTTTTTGGTGGCCCTAATACTCCGTCGTAATGATGGACCACTATGTCACTTGTTTTCCTTTTTCAGCGGCTAAAGGCAAAGGCATGGCCAAAGAGGACCTGAAAGGTCCCGAGGTGTGCAAAGACCCGCTCAGACTGACGTCATATGCAGTTGGAGCCAACATCCTCAAGCAAGGAGAAGATCCCAAACTAAAACCTGCAGAGGAATACCCCGAGTGGTGAGTAGACACAATCATTTGAGCTCATCTTCATGGTAAAATATCTACTCAACTGTCATTTAATATATTTATGTAAAAATGCATTTCATTTTTGTGACCTTCTCCCTTTTCTGTTGCATTCTGAGCTTAAACTTTGCAGACTTGCTCATTTGTTCCTTTATACAGTTATTTTGTTGGCCCTGAAGTGCAAATCACATCAAGAAATTACTCGATGCACCAACAGTTTAAAGATCACGATGTCAACTAAAAAGCAAAACAAATAATAATGAAAAAAGAAAGAATTGTAACAAAATTCCAGAAACCAAATTATGATTCCAAAAAAGGAAGGAAATAAAAATAAAACACTTTAGAAATTTTAATTTCCAGAAATCAGGATGAAATGTTACATTTTTACTGGCCTTATATCATGCAACATCTTATTTTTTGAGCTTATAAGTTCATTATAATGTAAATTCTCCACATAAAACACCCCCAAAGTGGCATTTTGATCAGCGGACACATTTCTGCGTATTCCTATTTATTTATTTTTATTTAACCTTTATTTAACCAGGAAAGTCCCATTGAGATTAAAACCCTCTTTTCCAAGGGAGTCCTGGCCAAGAGGCAGTACAACAAATACATGAAAACAAACATCATTAAAACCACATACATCACAAAAAGCAGTTATACATTATTGTGCAAACCTGCTCTCTGAGCACCAGCCCCTCCCAACGCACGCAAGTGAGCGGGTCCTCACGTTGTGACATCACAACGTGAGGAACCGCCCCTTCCAGGAAGAGTCTGTGTTGCCAGCACCGCCCCCAGGCTGACAAACACGCCCACTTTATCCACTTTCACACCCACCATATGCACATCCATCTTTCCAAAAGTTCGGACGATGTTTGTTTTCGTGGGAGAAACGCAGACACGCTGTGGAGGCCGGCTGTAGGATGATGTCATGAAGTAGGCGGCGCCCACAAGCAGAGAAAGGCGGAGCCTCAAATGTCAAGTCATTTTGCTTCTGGATATAAAAAATCTAACTCTGGAACTAACTGATATTTCAACTAATCGCCCAATGCAAAAAAACATTTCACAGATCAGTAAAACTATATAAGAAAAAAAATCAACATTACTTTTGAAAAATCAAAACTAAATTGCAGAAAAGAACAAATCCAATTCCAAAACATGAAGCATAATAAAAATGAAACACTTTGTAGATTAGTTTCTAGAAATCAGGATAAAAGCAAACACAGCTGATTGGATGATGAAGATATCTGTCCTTCCTGTCAAATAACTTGATATCAGTTGTGTCCCATCGTTTCTCCGGTTTCTCCTTTTGTTTCGCTTTTTAACATTCCTGGAAATTACTTGTGTTTTCTGACATTTCTTTTTAGGTAAAGCAGAAAAGGTAGGTACCACGGGACGTCGCTGGTCACCTTGTGATCTATAAAATGTTTTTCGCAGAGGGATTTATTGGTGTGAGTTGGCCTTCAGGGCCACCGTCCGTTATGGTCTTTCATTTCTTATAAAGTTGGGATGAAACAAAACTCTTCAATGCGTGTCCCTCACTGATGACACGCATGTCCCTTTATGGTGCGTTTGGGGTCACTCGTAGTTTTTCTTATGTAGAAATGACTCGTGCAGTAGAGTTTTTATGCTTTTTGACAGTCTTCTCTCCTTGTGTTTCATACTCAGGTTGTTCCAGTTGAACTTGGGAGAGGTCAAAAGGCTGCAGGAACTGGAACCAGACAGCCGAGATTATTGGAACCGTCTACGGAAGGAAAACATTTGGCGATACAACAAGCTGCATAAAGGGAAGAGCTTTTAGCTGAGAGCAGAGACTGAATGACTGAAAATAATGAAAAATACTCGTCTGTTTTTAAGGATGCAACAAACTTTACTGCCAATGACACATTTGAGTTTCACTATGGACCTTTTGGTTCCTGTTTCTGTCCTCCATATAATGTTTGTGGGGTGATCAATCCAAATGTAAAAAATAAAGAAAGAATGAAATGCATGATGGAAAGGTTTCCCTGCCTTTGAAATAGTTTCATCATTTTTTAACATAAGAAACTTTTTTGTCCCCCTCCCCCCCCTTTAAATCAATAATAAAGTTGAATTTGCGGCAATATTCCTGATTTATTGTGCGACCACAGATTGAGGAACTACCATGATTGTCTTAGTCCTGTATTACCTTTTATGAATGGCGTTGCCATGACAACGCCCCATGCAAATATGCGTTCATGGGCGAAATGAGGAACCGAAATGAGAAGCAGAGCATTTGGGGGGACGAAATCATCCCACACTGGAAGAACGATCCGGTGTAACGAGCATCGGGGACGGCGGCCGCTTCATTCCGGTTCCGCGTGTCTGAGATTCAAGCTCCGACCTGCGCGAGACTCTGACGGTAAGCGGAGTTTTCAGGGGATAGAAACGTTTACGGGCTGTTCAAGGCGGAAGGAAAGAGCAGCAGCCCGGCGGCATGTCGACACCCAGACGTGAGGCCTGTTCTGAACTGAATGTCACGCTGTTGCTTTTGTTTTTCGTCGTTTAAAGTGCTGGGACCGAGTTTCTGTGCCGCGTGCGCAGCTCGGCCGCGGGGAATCCCCGCGTGCTGTTTACTACCTGTACTAATGAACCCGGTGAACCTGCCTGGAAAAGCGACTGACGATCACCGCACTGCTGTGTGAAAGTTACCCAGAAAAAACAGCGAGAGTGTTCCCATGTTTGTTTTTCCCCACGAAACGCCTTTTATGTTTGTTGTTTTGTTTGTAAGAAAACAAAGATGGACGGGCGCAACATGTGCATCGATGCTTTGAAAGAAGACGTCTTGATCAAGTTGTCCCAAATGTTGGACAATTCTACCTGCGGATGGAGGCAGCTGGCCACTGCCGCGGCGAAACAGCCTAAATTCCAATGCAGGTGAGTCCGTGAAGCCATCACTACGGTGGCCGAGAGGTGCTAGACACCTTTACACTTGAGATACGACAGCAACAAATCCGGGTACGCGATTGGCTGCTGTGTGTCAGTATTTGTTCATTTGGACTGGGATTTGTTGTTGTATCTTAAAGGTGAACGTGTCACCCTTCATCGCAACCCTCCTACGCCAGTTCACTTTCTTTTGATCTGTTTTTTGAGGGAGAGTTTTCTTCCCCCTGACTCTCTTATTCCACATTTGTTAATTACAATACAACAGAAAAATCATAGTTCTGCATACAAAACAACTTTGTCAATCTTAACTATTAGAACAAAATTTTAAGTAATATAAAACATTTTTCAAACAAACTGGTGTTCAATAATAACCAAACAAAGCAACCAAAGAAGGAAATGAATAAGTAACTAAAAATAAAAAATGCAAAAGAGAAAATTATTAAAAAAAAAAATAAAAAAAAGAAATGCGAGTGTTCATTTATTACACTAATCCAAGAGATTTACAGATGTTAATCGTTTTTTGAGCCTTCATATTTTTTGAAGCAGAAATGAATTTGAAATATTGCTGCAGTTTCCACCCTGACTCCTCTTCCCTCCTTGCAGTGAGACGGAGATGACCGCCTGCTCCCTGCAGGTCCTGAACGCGGCCGGCAGCCCCGCGCGCTGCTTCCTCGCGCACCTGGCTGACCGCCGCTGCCCGCTGGACTTCCTCAGCCGCTGCCTGAAGGAGATAGAGCACCGCGAGGCCGCGCAGCTCATCAGCGCCACAAGTAAAGTAGAGCATCGTGGCGCCAGAATGATGAAAACCGGCAATTCGTTACGGGACAATAAAATGATTTATTTATTTGGTTTATCTCCATTAAAGTGTAAAAACAATATTAATATAATTGAAAAAAATATATGAGCGAACTAGCACTTCATAATAATCACAACAATAATAAAATCACGTTTAGAAGATTATCTGGCTCTAATGCTGCAGCTTGTTGTTTACAACGGAACTTAATATTTCTTCTTCTCGTTTCCGCTTTTTTCGAGAGTTTTGCACAACCAATGATTTGTTCCGACCGAAAGAGTGGCGTGTGTAAACATTTGTTATATTTGGATCAAGTTTTTAATGTAATCAGTTTAACTCTGATCTGATCTCTGATCCGTTCAAAGATATTTAGCACATGTAACCGCGACCATTGTTAAAAAAATACACGTTATTTATGTTTCCGTGACAGTTGAGCACTTCATTTGTAGCTTTTAAATATATAAAAAAAATTGAATTATAAAATTATACTATATTTTTATATCTGAGAGCTGCAAAAAATAAAAATTCTGCACAAAATCCTTTCAAAATAAAACACACCTGGTGTCAAAGAAAATCCTCCTGCTGCACCACATTAACTTCCATTAAAAGTCTGTACTCGTAAATTAAGTTTTAGCCTTTAAAGACCCACACCAATCATCTTTCCAGTCAGATATGCATGATTACATTCAATCATGCTGAACTAAAACAAAAAATCTTTATTTTATTCTTAACATGTGTTTTCTGTTGAAATCCGTTTCATGAAAGTAGTCTTGACATCAAATTAGTTTGCTTCCTTCTCCTCTGTGCCGCAGTGGCAGAGCTGATCAGAATCACAGCTCAGCCGCAGTCGCAGCTCTCCAGGCCTGGAAGCCGGGTCCTGTTGACCTGCGGGGCCTCAGGACCGCCTGGACTCACCTATCAGTGGTTTAAAGGCAACCAAGAGGTCAGTGCAGCTGTGGAGATGTGGGATTCTGGAAAATCAGGTTTAGGTGTTTTCATTTGCAATTGTATTAGTTTGGCTCAAAACTAAGGTTGCTTTTAATGTGAAAATAGTCGATTTCATATGTGATGGTCATCATTTCCTGAAAACTATGTTTTTATATGGTTATATTTTAATATATTTCAACATTTCTTCAGATTTTGGATCAGACGGGAGGCTCGCCACAACTTGTTCTGTTTCCTTTAAGTCCAGCCCATCAGGGTCACTACATCTGCCGGGTCAGCCATGGGGAGAAGTACGTCTTCTCCCAGTGGGCTCACGTTGGCCTGGTCTGCTCTGCGGGTTCAAGTCCAGGTCTGTCTCCTCGCCCCCTTGCCTTAGTTTCTCTTCTCCCGACAGGAAGTGATGTCAACGCCGCGCGTGTGTTTGTCCCGACAGGCTGCAGCAGCAGTCTGTTTCCGGGCTCGGTGAGTGGACTGCAGGTCGTCCTGCAGCCCCAGTCCCAGGTGGTGTCTGAGGGCGGCAGGCTGCGCCTGGAGTGCCAAGCCAAGGCCAACCCCCCCGCCCAGGTCCAGTGGTACCACAACAACAAACCTCTTCCTCTGAAGAAGACTCCTGTACTGGAGGTACGAGGCGGCTTCGCCTGCATACGTCCTTTATTTACTCTAAGTTGGATTGAAAAAACTTAAAACAGTTCAAGAATCTTTTCAAAATATTTTAATTCCTTTAGTTTATTGGGATTTCTGCAAATTATTCAATTACATTTTATTTCTATAGCCCAAAATCACAACACCAGTCGTGTCAATGGGCTTCGTACCGGTACCTGTAAAGTAAGCATAAAACCAATGGGATCATGAATACATAGAATTCAATAGGAAAATTCTAAACTCCACTAACTAAGCAGACTGATCCCGGCCCTTAGACCCTCCTTCTCAGTAAGGAAAAACTCTTAAAACAAGAAAAGGATTCCGGAGAAAAAGGAGGAATCCAACATTATCGGTGCAACAAGAATGGCAGCATTATCCGATTTTTAGATCCAGCTTCCAGCTCAGGCGGGGAAAACAAAGACATTCATGGTTTTATTTGTCTGCCAGTGCATCGTTAGAATGGAGCGGAGCAGGGAGTGTCCTACTCCTGAATCAATTATAAGCTTAACATTCTCTATGTATGCCCTCCATCATCAGAAAAATCTCACAAGAACACGTTAAAAACAGCAAAGAAGCAAAGAGTCACGATTGTGCATCAGATGAAAATAATATGTGCTTTAAAATGATTGGAATAACAACAAACTAACAGTAGATTAAGTCTTTATTATTTTGCTCAGTTATTTAACATTTAAAACATAAAATACATAATAAAACCGTATTAACTTAAACAAATCAACCAATATATATATATATATATATATATATATATATATATATATATATATATATATATATATAATATTTATTGATTTGATTTGAGTCATTAGTTTATTTCAAACATTAGTTGTAGAGAATGCAACAAAAAATTACACAGATAAATCAAATTCAGAAATAAAGAAAAGCATTGAATAAAAAAAAAGAAACATTCTTAAAATCAAGAGAGTTATTTATAATCATAATTAGAGACTTTTGCAGTAATGCACACAAAACACCCATATATCCATCCATCCATCCATCCATCCATCCATCCATCCATCCATCCATCCATCTTCCTCCGCTTATCCGGGACCGGGTCGCGGGGGCAGCAGACTGAGCAGAGATGCCCAGACTTCCCTCACCCCAGCCACTTCCTCCAGCTCCTCTGGGGGGACCCCGAGACGTTCCCAGGCCAGCTGAGAGACGTAGTCTCTCCAGCGTGTCCTGGGTCTTCCCCGGGGCCTCCGCCTAGTGGGACATGCCCGGAACACCTCTCCAGGGAGGCGTCCAGGAGGCATCCGGACTAGATGCCCGAGCCACCTCAACTGGCTCCTTTCGATGTGGAGGAGAAGCGGTTCTACTCCGAGCTCTCCGTGGGTGACCGAGCTTCTCACCCTATCTCTAAGGGAGCGCCCAGCCCCCTGCGGAGGAAGCTCATTTCAGCCGCTTGTATTCAGGACCTCGTTCTTTCGGTCATGACCCAGAGCTCATGACCATAGGTGAGTACTGGAACGTAGATCGACCGGTAAATTGAGAGCTTTGCTTTTCGGCTCAGCTCTCTCTTCACCACGACGGACCGATAGAGCGACCGCATAACTACGGACGCCGCTCCGATCCGCCTGTCAATCTCACGCTCCGATCTTCTCTCACTCGTGAACAAGACCCCAAGGTATTTAAACTCCTCCACCTGGGGCAAGGACACTCCACCCACCGAGAGATGGCAAACTACCTTTCTCCGGTCAAGGACCACGGCCTCAGATTTAGCGGTGCTGACCCTCATCCCAGCCGCTTCACACTCGGCCGCAAACCGCCCCAATGCACGCTGGAGGTCCCGGTCCGATGAAGCCAACAGGACAACATCATCTGCAAAAAGCAGAGAGGAAATCCTGTGGTCCCCAAACCAGATCCCTTCCGGCTCCTGGCTGCGCCTAGAAATTCTGTCCATAAAAACTATGAACAGAACCGGTGATAAAGGGCAGCCCTGCCGGAGTCCAACGTGGACTGGGAACAGGTCTGACTTACTGCCGGCTATGCGAACCAAGCTCCTACTCCGGTCAAACAGAGACCGGACAGCAGGTGGGGATCTGTTGACTTCGACTGGGGGCATTGTCGGGCGGTGGAAGGAGTACTTCGAGGATCTCCTCAATCCCACTGACACGCCTTCTTTTGAAGAAGCGGAGAATGAGGACTTTGGGGTGGGGCTGTCTATTACCCGGGCTGAAGTCACTGAGGTAGTCAACGAGCTCCTCGGTGGCAAGGCCCCGGGGGTGGATGAAGTCCGCCCTGAGCACATCAAGTCTCTGGATGCTGTGGGAGTGTCTTGGCTGACACGTCTCTGCAGCATCACGTGGCGGTCGGGAACCGTACCACTGGACTGGCAGACAGGGGTGGTGGTTCCCCTCATTAAGAAGGGGGAACGGAGGGTGTGTTCCAACCATAGGGGAATTACACTCCTCAGCCTCCCTGGGAAAGTCTATGCCAGGGTACTGGAGAGGAGAGTCCACCCATATATATAAAACACCCATATATTCATTAAAAATAGTATTTATAAACTAACGTCCAGTTTGATTTATTGCTTGAAAAGGAGCAGGAAGAAGCTCATTTATTTGCATTTATTCCATTTTTCTGCTAAGCCAAGCGGCTGGAATAGAGGGAGGAGGGATGGATGTGGCTCCAGAGCCTCCGGCTGCAGACTCCTGATCTAGAAGATGTTTCTCTGCTCATTCTAGTATCTTCTTCAGTTCAACTTGCTGATGAAGAGTTTGGGTTCCACGCTGTGAAATAATTTCTTGACGTCACACTGAAAAAAATCCACAAAGGGTCCACTGAACTGTCACAGATCACTGATGTGGCAGGAGCGATCAGACTCTCAAATAGCCTCTAGACGGATCACGGTTATGAACTCCGACACATCGATGTGACTCAGACCAAAGGTCTTTTTTTTTTCCTCAAAGGAGCGATGATGGCGTCGGGTTCTGAGGTTTCGCTCTGTTTTTGGTGTCTTGCAGATCCCCTGTGTGACCACAGAGCACAGAGGAGAGTACAGCTGTAAAGTCTTCAATTTGTACCATGAGGTTTGGACTGACGCAGCAGCAGTCAGCATCGGTGAGGTTTCTGTGAAATGTAACCTGCAAGAAAACCCATAACTTTGCTCTGAAGTGATCCCAACAGCCGCGCCGTTTTGCATCATTTTTGAGTGCTAAACAGGCTACACATCCACTGACCGTCCCTGTTTCCCTTCTGCAGAACCAAGCTCTTTCTCAGGTGCCTCCTGGCTGGAAGTTGAAGAGGATTTTGGTATGTGGTCTTTCTGTGAGACCCGTGTTCTTGTAGCTGTGTTCATATTCTGTAGAATGAGGTCATTTAACCCTTTCATGCACTCCCCTGTACACTGTCCTGAAAGGACAAGCTGGCATCTCAAAATATTTCTGGGAATGAATGTGGTTCTGTCAGATACCCAAGATCCAGAGTGTACTGGTCATTGCAGACAAACCTTTGTCTTGGTCTTTTAGCCAATGAAATTGCAGTGAACAGATTCCAGAAAGTTCTAAGATACTTTTGTGACCTTGTTTGTGACCTTGATGCATCGAGATTCGATCATCTTTGGATCAAAGTGTCCCCAGTGGTCTTTTAAGTACGATGACGCCGTTTTTAGCCAAAATCCTGGGTCGTTTTCTAGGACGTAGTTTCGGCAGAGTGGAGGGGATTCATTAGAAATTCACCTCGGAGTTGTGGGCGGGACTTTTGGTGCAGAACAACCCCGCATCCCTTCCCATCACCCATAACTGAGAGCTCTTTGCTTATGCTCTCCAGCTGGCTTACAGCCCATCACACACTCAACCTCCCATTACTGGAGCTACAAAAACGGCGAGCAATATCAGAGCTATCCAGCCGAACGGTGCTGATCCAGATTCAAGCTCAGACCAGGAAAACAAAGACGTTCATGGATCTGTTTGTCTGACAGAATGAAGCGGAGCAGAGAGCTTGTGGCCCCGCCCAGCGTAGTTTCTACGCCACAAATATGTTGTTTTTCTGCTTCTGATTCATAAAAGATTCAAAGGGGTCTATTGTCTTATGCACAGTAAGGAAACTCTGAATGCCAAAAGGTTAAATAAAATAAAGATATAGGGTAGGATATCTACTGCATATCTGAAACACTCACACCCAATATGAAATATATCTGTGCATCAGTAAATTACTAAATCTTTATACAAATCGGCTGTTGTGCAAATTCCGCCAAGAGCAAAAGAGACTGTCATGAGCTAAACGGTGTGATGTTGCTGAATGTTAAGGTGTAAAAGCAGAGATAATAAACAGTGCGTCTGTGCAGAGGTGCTGTTTGTTGTTCCAGACTCCTGTCAGATCTTACGGAGTCTGATGGCAGAAGGAGTCTGGTGGCCATGCCCTTCACGCTGCCCTTTGGCGGTATGGCGGTAGAGCTGCCGGGCCGCACTGTGATGCAGCTGGCCAGGACGGACTCAACAACGCAGCTGGAGGGGGTCACTGAGGATCTTTGGGGACATGCCGAACGTCCTCAGCCTCCAATCTGAATGAAGCATTACTCAGAAATGCAATTTGAAGCTTCTTTTTCTTTAAAGATGTCTTCCATCATCAGAAAAAACATGTTAAACACACCAAAGGCCATCAAAGGGGATCTTTAATAAAAATGTAAAAACAGCTGCTCGATTTGATCATAGATTCATGCATGAGACGGCTGCGCTGGATTTAGTTAGTTTGGAATTTAATGCTGCAGTTTGATCTCATGAAGATTCTGTTTGTTGTGAAGAAACATAGCAAATGTTAAAATAATATTTTATTACTAATGTGTCCAGACTCACAGAAAGTCTGGAGATCCCATCCTCTACAGCAGTCCTCTGAGGAGTCTTCATCAGCCAAGAATTTCTACGGTGAGTCTTCATCAAAGTCATTTTTGGCCAGACAGACTCTGGTTTGTGACGGCAGCGGCTCCGTCCCTCACACAGCCACAGACAAAGTGGCGCTCCTGATCGGCAACATGAATTACCTCCACCACACGCCCCTGTGCGCGCCGATCTGTGACGTCCACGAGCTCACCAACCTCCTCAGGCAAATGGACTTCAAGGTGGTTTCTCTGCTGGATCTCAACTGGCAGGAGAATGCAGAACGCCGTCGCCGAGTTCTTGATGCTGCTGGACAAAGGCGTGTACGGTCAGTTCTGCTGGCCGGACAAAGGTTGCACGATGAACGCAGACGGTCTTGAAGGACGAAGGTTTTCTTGCTGCTTATCTCCTCTGCAGGACTGCTGTACTTTGCTGGTCACGGCTATGAGAACTATGGCAACAGCTTCATGGTTCCTATAGACGCACCGGCCTCCTACACATCCGATCACTGCTTGTGCGTACAGAGCATCCTCAGCAGGATGCAGGAGAAGCAGACCGGACTCAACGTGTTCTTGTTGGACATGTGTCGGCAAAGAAACCTCAACGATTATGTCATAGTCCACCCGGGTCGGCTCAGAGTGACGGCAAACATCGTGTTTGGCTACGCCACGTGAGTCAGTCTGATGCTCCCGATGCGTTTGGTTTTCCCTCTGTCTCATGCGTGTGTGTGTGTGTGTGTATGTGTGTTGCGCGTTGGGCTCAGGTGTGTTGACGCTGAGGCGTATGAGGTGAAGAGAGAGGACACGTCCAATGGCATCTTCATCAGCTTCCTCAAACAGCGAGTGTGTGAAAATGAGAAGGTCACCGTCATGCTGGACAGAGTCTGCGAAGGTCGGTGAACTGCAGAGTTCGCTGCCGTGTTTTCGTCCACATGTGTGTCTCTGTACACGCGCTTGCACTCTCCGCAGACATGGGCCGCTGTGCCATCACACGGGGACGGCAGGCTCTGGAGCTGCGCAGCAACCTGTCCGAGAGGCGCTCGCTCACGGACCCAATCCAGACGTCTGACGGCTCTGCTTCCCAGTCCGCACGAAACCATCAATGGGCCGTCGCTCACGGTATTTTAACTTGGAATTCCACTACAATTTGCAGATTTCTGTGAATTCAAAGGCCTCTTTTTTCCAGATTTGCCTAAGAGCCAGTGCCTTCACTTCGACTGTGGAGTGCAGGTTCAGCTCGGGTTTGCAGCCGAGTTCTCCAACGTCATGGTTATCTACACTCGGATACTCGTGAAACCTGAAGAAATAGTTTCCTGCTCTGCTCAGCTCACAGACTTTGCAGAGGTGGGTTTGCTGCTTTCATGACAGTTTGGAGTGAATCCCGATTTTAAAGTAGCATAAATCCAGTCACTGCATCCCACTAGGTTACGATGATGCTTCGACAGTGAAATGTCATCATCTCTGAGGAGAATCCTTCTGCACAAATTTACTGGTGTTTCAGCCGAGCTCACGGCTGCAGCTCTGCTGAAGACGTTTAAATCTGGCCATCTTCCCACATATAGCACTGTTTGGCTCCCAACTGATACGCTGAACGGCTGACAGAGCTAGAGGGTTGGTCTGCAGGGCTCAAAATGTCCTGGTCCTGTTCAAAACAAAAACCAACATTTGTAGGGTTTTTAATAAACAGTCATGTTAGTCCCTTTTAAAATAAAACACCCTGTTTTACAGAGGATTGTCTCGAATGTACTCCAATGAAAACCTTAAAACAATGTAAATCAAAAATGGTACGTTCCCATCGTTGTACTTGAAGTTTTCCTTAACCCTGGAAAACTCCACAGCTACTTTCTTCTGGGCTTTGAAACTGAATTTGATCATTTGAATTGTTGTTTGCTCGTTTTGGATTCCATTGGTGAACAGCAGCCAAAATAATAATCATAATAAACCAGAAGGAGCTGCATTTCCAGAGGAAAATACAGGGTTGAAAGCTCTGTTGCTGAATGAAAAATGAAACTTAAAGGGTGATAATTGGCACAAAAAAAGAAAGAAATGATCAAAGTGATTATAAATAAAGTGAAAACAGCACAATAACAAAAAAGATATGTTTGTGAGAAATGCCAGAGCCGGGTATCGGACCAGCGAGCTTCTGCTCCAAAGATTCTCCATGTGTTTCAATGGAGGCAAAAATCCTGGAAATCCTGGAATATCTGGAAAAGTTCAAGGATTTGAATGACCAAAAGTCAGAGCTGGAAAAAGCTGAAAGAGCTGAACATTTGAATAGTTGAATGGTTGAAACAGATGAAACATTGTAGAAAGAGTTAAGCGGTAAAAAATTGCGGAAGATACTAGAATAAAGAAATAGAAACAGGAAAACAATGGTTGAATACTTCATAGCATTCAACCAGTCAATAAAATTGGGGTCAAATTTTTACTTTCCCTCCCAGCAGTTTGTTATAGTTGACGTGTCAATTTGTCTGCTTTTTCACTGACAGGATGTGGACGTTGATTTGAAGAAGAGCAATCAGGATTGTCTAGTTGAGGCAGGAAGTCTGGGCCTCATTGCAGAAGAACTTCCCTCTCCTGACGTTCCCAGTCTTTACACTCGCATCTGCAACCTGCAGAGACTTAAGGTCAGATCCTTTTGTTTGTTTTGTGCCAGACTGATTGGATTTGTCACACTAATATTTCCTTTCCGTGCAGAAGGAGCTAACGTTCACCGTCTGCCTCCACTACACCTACTCCAACATGAACGAAGAGATACAAGAACGGCTACCCGTGTTGGTGGGCAAACCTCTGGTCTCCAAACTCAATCTGCACGAACGTCGACCCACCTGCAGCTTCTCCACAAACATCAGCCTGGACTATTTCTCTGAGTGTTCTTCCTTCGCCTTCGCTGAAGGACCGGCGCTTTCTGGATCCATGTCCAACGCCTCGTCATTTCACCAAGAGACGAGCGGAGCCGACTCTCCGGCGATACTCAGAAGTGACAATGTACCAGAAGAGACGCACTGTCCAGAGTCCTTCCTCACCACTGAACTGCTGGTCTCCAGCAAGAGTTTACCCCACCAGACAAGCTACAGATTCAGTGACATGTGCAATTTCCATTCTTTATAAATCACATTACATCACAGGCTTTCCTAAGTGTGTGATTTTAAAAAGATTGATTTACTTTAAAATTATTTAAATATCTTGAGCTGTAAAACAATTTATCATCTATAAATCACCTATGAATCATCTATAAACATTCTAATTTATATGAATTGTCAATAAAAAATAACTTAGTTTTTTTAATCATTAAAAATAAGCCAAATATACAAACTAAGCAAAAGGTACAACAGAAACACAATAAAAGCAGTAGAAAAAAAAAACATGCACTTCTGTGATTTAAATGAGAAATTGGAAAATCAGGAGTTTCACTTCAGAGTCGAGGTGCAAAGAGAGATATAGCATAAACCTCCGTAAAAGAATATAGGTTAACTTTAGTTTGAATGTAAAGATAAAGGGTTATTTTGTTAAAAAGGTTCTTTTTGACATGTCATGAATTTGTGTAAAATAAAATTCTGTCCATAGTAAAAGAAAATAAAAAGCTTTCTCTCTCGTTATATTTAACTTTGAGATGTTTTGCCCGAAGGCATGAGGAGCGTAAATATTTTTGCTTTAGAGTTTATTCCACAAAAAAAAAGGTGAAATGCCATTAAATGCAAAAACAACTTGCATTTATATGATATTTTCATATTTTACAATATTTTAAATGATGTCACAAGAAGAGGCAGACAGCCAGATCCAAATGCAGCAGGTTTATTAGCTCCGCTCAAAGTCCACAAAGCTAACTCAGGGTCAGGGGTCAATAACAGGCATGAGATCATCAGAGGAGAGGCAGGATGGTCAGGATGCAGGCGAGAGTCGGGGCAGGCAAACGGCGTCCGAAACAGAAGCTCAGGTCCAACTATAACACTCGGTTGTCCCAAACAAGACTTCCCACTGAGTGAGGCTCAGTGCAGACTTTAAGTGTGCTGTGCTTGATGAAATGAATGAGAGTCAGGCGTGCAGCATCCAGGAAGTACACGCTGGGGCTGCTGGGAGATGCAGTGCATTCAGAACTCAGGAGATGGTTCCCGCTGGTGACCAGAGGGAGAGACAGAGCTCTGACTTCTGACAAACGACTAATCGCTGCATTTCTTTATTTTTACGATCCAACCAGATCGATCTGTCTGAGTCAGAATCAAATCAATTCAATCAAATCATTTCAAAATAAACTAAACTGACTGTGATTGATATTGGACAATACACCATGTGGAATGATACTATGATAGGTTTATTTACTGTAACCTAAAAACGACCAAGTGCGTCAGTGGACAGCACACGTGATGTCAGCAGAAACTGATCAACCATCATTCCAGTCCATTGAGTGGACAGACTGTGAATAAAGTCATGTGACCATCCAGTGAATCCAAAAGGGAACATTAGAACATTCTATCTAGAATGTTCTAAGAATGTTCCCTTTGGATTCTCTGGATGTGGAAAAACAACAGTGGTGAACTTTAAGAAACTAACATGTGAATGGATGTGACATTCATTCTGGTTGACTTGTTTGTTTGGACACAGATTTCATTTCAACTTGATGATCTGGAAGAAATAGAATAAATGTGGAAAGCTTCACCTGCTATTTATCTCAGAGTCACACTGGTTGAGGTTTAGGGCTAAAGATGTCCTGGATCCATTTAAGTGAATCGGATTGTTCAAAATGAACCAAAATCGACCATGAATCCTATCGCCAACTAGAAATTATGATACGAATTGATAAAATGATTTGTTTCACCTCTAACATAAATGAATAAATATTGACTACAGTTTTCATTAATTCAGCTTTAAACTTTTTAGGACTGCAGCTTTTCAGGGTTCTATGCATTAAATTCACTGCAAAGACAAGAAAAGCTGTTTCCAAACTGCTGATAAAGTTCTTGATGCTTTTGTTTTTCCTTTTTCTTGAGGCTTTAGACAGGTTTGGTGTCATGTTTGTGTCAATGCTGCGCTGAAGCAAGGCGGCGCATGCGCCGTAGCAGTCGCTTGTTTCGCGGCGTCCGCCATTTTGCACTCGTGCTAGCTTGGCTCCTTTAACGTCGGTGCTGCAGAATAAGGACGGCTACCGTTTGCCACGACACGGAGGTTCGGATCAGTTTAGCGGGCCAAATCATGTCGAACCCGTCAGCAGACGCGGAACTTCCGGAGAACGCCGAAGTCCGAAAATTATCGGACCTGAGAGTTATCGATTTGAAGGCCGAGTTGAAGAAACGAAACCTGGACACGACTGGGGTCAAGAGCGTGCTTTCCGAGCGTCTCAAAAAGGTCATATACCTTTTTTGCCTAGCACGTAAATAAATCAGACTAATTTGTCAAGTCTAAATTGAGGTCAACGTTCGTCTTAATGGTGTGAACAGACGCCGAAGCATGAAGCTAGTTGTTAGCCTAACTTAGCGGCCTCGAGCTCAGCTGCATCATGCTAGCTAAGCTAGTCGCTCTCTGACTGAATTGATTAGTGGCTGCAACTCGTTTTTTGTTTGTGCAAAATCTCAACTCTTCGTGTTTTACATTTCTGCACAAACAGGCTATTGAGGAAGAAGGTGGCAATCCAGACGAGATTGTTGTTGTGCCAGAGTCGACCCCCAAAAGAGCAAATGCTACACCCAAACGAGCTCCCAAAGGTAAGGCGCCATGACTATCGGGGCAGCCTGGCTCTTCCATAGTCCAGACAGGTTTCCAGCCAGCAGCCGTTTCAGTGCTTTGCTGCTTGTTTGCCATATTAGCCGTGAATCCAGTTGTTTTTTTCTAGTGATAGAAGCGTTATGTAACGGGAGCGACTCCCGATTGGCCCCTCATTGATTCATACACGTGAACCTCGGGTTCAGAATGAAGGTAAACATGTTTAGTGTTCTGGTCAAGCAGGACCTGAAAGAAGAACATTTATAGCATTAAGACGCCTACCTCCTGGAGTTGGCTGTTCCTTAGGATTCATTTGGAGGACAACACCAATGTGAAGGCAAAAAAAAACCCAAACAAACAAGTAAATATTAGATTAGCAGATAAACTTTATTCATCCCACTATGGGGAAATTCCTCTTCAGCAGCTAAAAAGACATTCAGAAATACAAACAGCAAAAACAAAAGTGGCATTCACAGAGGATAAAGTGACCTTCAGAACAATAACATTATAGAACAGCATTATAGATACTCTATGACAAAGAAAATTAATTTAAAACAAAAATAAATTACTAAAAAAAAAAACAGCAAAAGCAACCGTTAAACCGTGTTTATCGTTTCTAGATTTGAAAGATCAAAAATAGGAAGGCCATATAGTGTTTAGTGGAGAGAAAAAGTTTCATCCAGGTCTGCACGATATTAGTAATCAATATTGCGATGGTAATATAACCTGTGATACATGAAGAAATGGCAAAACAACGAAATACATCATAGGCCTGGGCGATAAATCGATCAAATGAATTAATTCGAATTTTTTGTTACGGGCGATTTCAAAAATAACTAAATCGAGTTTTTATGTGGCGCATTTTTGGCTCCCCAGAGCTTCCGTAACTTTATTATCACACGGCGACACGCGACAATCGACACACGAAGCAGCTAGCGACAGCATGGCTACCGGTGACAGTGGGCAGTTTGTTCCCAAGAAAGGACTAAAATCATCTGTTGTTTGGAACTGTTATGGGTTTGCTGCCACAGACGTGGAGGAAGAGAGAGACCCCACGCTGCCTAAAGCCCATCGAAGTCAAAGGCTCTCACGCGCGCAGTCCTCTTACACATGCACGCGCCCTGACACACACACATATACTCATTCTACAACGCCTGTATTGTTAGTTCATTAGTTAGTTAGTTAGTTGTTACTGTTATTTGTTAATAAAGAATACTGCGTTTGTAATTATTACCTGTGTATTCATTTGCGACGCGGCTGCCGTAGGAGTTTGTTTTTGTAGGAGGCGGTCGCGGGGGGGGGGGGGGGGGGGGGGGCTTGACCATGACTCCTGATGCTTCATCATCTTCTCCGTGGAGAAGACGGGGTTTATTAATTGAATTAAAAACCTTAGACCCCAGATATGAGCTGTATTGTTAACTTTTTAGAAAATGCTGCTACTCTAAGGTGAATGTTTGTCTCATTTTAGTCTAGACTACAAAGTGTGGACTGAAAACACAGCTGGAACTTTAAGGAAGTAACCTTTTATTTTGGACAAGTGAAAACAAGTGTAGAATAACAAAATAAGACAAAAACAAGACAAAAATTATATACAACAAGACAAAATTATATAAACACGAGTCCAAAAAGGAGTGAGAAGAAGAAAAATCATATACTTAACTTTGATTCCAAGAGTGTGTTCATTTATTTATAATTCATCCAGAAATGGGGGTTAGATTTGTCTTGTGTTGATTAAATAAAAGCAACATTTGCTTTAAGTTGTCTGCCGTTTGTACTTATTGCTTTCTCTAAGTAGGGGGAAAAAAGAAAATCGGGAAAAAATCGTAAATCGAATTAAAAAAAATAAAATCGGAGATTTTATTCTTAGGCCAAAACAACGAATACATCATTTTCATTTCACTGCAACCATTTAATTTGAGTAATATTTACACTCCCCTCATCTACATAGGAGGCACCTTCTAACCTTCAAGGGCTCCACATCTGATTGGTCAAATGCATAAATAGATTTATGTGATTTTTTTTATTTTTTATTTTTTAGCATATTTAAGATAACTATTTATTGCAACGTTCGTCGTCTTTTGCAGTATGCATATTGCACAGCTTGATGTCTCGATAACAATAAATTTGCAATATATTGTGCACATCTATTGTCCAGTCAAGTTTTTTATGATCCATCGAAAACTACAATTCTCAGAGCCGCACTCGTTCACATTTGATATTATTAAGAAACGCCAAATTTCATTTGTAGATACCAACATGAATGCATTCAGCCGCCTGCAGGGTTTTAGATTTATTCAGATTTAGAAATGTGACCTTTTTATTTATTTATTTTTATTTACTAAATAACATAAAAACGGTTTAAACTTAATGACTGGGATAAACTTAATCTTTATTCAAATATACCATTGTTCAGTATGAAATCATAAAACTCTTGGTGTGATTTTCCTGGAAAGCCATTTCTAGTGACAGAAAGCCACTTTGCTGTTTCTGTAAGCAACAACACATTTACGCCTTTATTTACCTCTTGCTACTCGAAAAGATTCTTATAAATGATTATGTAATTTAAATAAATTCAGGTGTTTCTCAGCTTCAGCTAAATTCTACGTTCTATTCCAGGGAACGTTAAGGTTAGAAATATGCTCACTTGTTGTGAATTTGACAGAGACATCATGTTTAAAAACCTTTATTGTTTTTAGGTATTGCGCTTGAAAACAATGAAACAGAAGATGGCTCTATGGAGGAGGATTCTCGCGGTGAACACGTATGTTTGGATGTGGTTTCCTCTGAGTTTACACGCCGCTGTCATGCTGGCTAACAGACTAACGGGTTGAAAACGTTCCCCATCAGGAGGAGCTTCTGGATGATCCAGAGAACATGCAAGACATGGACATCCTTGACATGAATATTCTAGATGACACGGAGAACGACAGCGGCATCCTAGCCGAGGATCATCTGGATGACGCGGAGAATTTTGACAGGGAATATGCTGCCGGGTTGGACGAAGAACACGACTTTAGGACTTATGAGTCAGAAGAAGCAAGAGGTTTAGAGGTGAGACTAGAGCTTGAAATGAGCATCTGGACTGGAAAACACAAAAGTAACTGTATGTTTTGTGTGTTTTTAACAGCTGGACCACTGTGAGCTGTTGGACAAGGATGAAGATGGACAAGATTTATCCTCCAATATGGTATGTCTTCTGACACATGTAGCTGAGGTCTGCAGAGGAAGTCACAGTTTGTTTTTCGTCATTCTAATTGACTTGTTTTCTCTTTTCTTTGGTAAGGATGGAGGCGGAGATGGCCCTGGAGAACAAACAGGTACTATGGGGGGGAAAGTTTGGCAGAGGTGCTTTTCGTGGTGTTGGACTTGGAATGCAAACACTTGACTTGGTTAAAAAACAAGGGGAGAGACTGGAAGCCCAAAGGGAATTGCTGGCTTTGTGTTGACGATTGGTTAACCATTATTGAACGGATCTCTTGAAAACACTGGAAAATTTTCCTGCTGTTTTTTTTATATTTTGTGCCAACTTGACAGTGGGTGACGGTTTGATTCACAAGGGCAGCAATAACATCTTATGGTCAGGCAGGTTGGAGCTGTTCAAGGTGATTGTAGTGTTTTTAGCTCATGGAGACGAAGAGCAAAGAAGACCCCCAAAGATTTATAAAGCATTACCACTTTTTAAGGACACGAAGCCCCTGGACTTAAGCCGCCGTTTTGGTCAAAACAAAGGACTCTGGAAAAGTCAAAGGCTGAAAGAAGACGGACCGCCGCACTGTCTGCCATGTGGCTCTTTTCTGCTCTGAACTCTTTGCCTGCTCTGGGACAGGTGAACTGAGTGACACGACTCACCTTGAAAGATGACCGAAAGCGTCAGTCCTCTTCGTTGCTCGGTTGTCCTCCAGCTTTTGGGTTTTCTTCCAGTCTCTTCGTTAGGGTCTTGTTCTTAAAACGTTCGGAGCACAGGCCAGTGGTCATGGCGCTCCTAATCCAGGCCTTGCCAGTTCCTCCTTTACCTATTGATGTGTTTCCGAAGTGATTAAACTATGTGCCATTCTATTCCTGTTAAATCCGTAGAAAATGACAAAGTAGCCGGGTCTTGTTTATCTGAGCCGCTTAAAGAAGAGCCCCACCAGAGCCACGAGTCGGGCCCCGAAGAAGAGCAAGCTGCCACCGCTGGAGGGGAGGACAGTGAGTCCAAGGCTGACGCCGCCGCCCGTGGAGATGTGGGAAGCGACCAGGATAATGTGGAGACTGGAGCCAAAGAGGTTGGGGACGCACGCAAAGTCCCTGAAGAGACATTTGACGCTGAAAACGAAAGCTCGCAGGCTGTTAGTGTAAGCAAACAGGGCGGCACAGGGGAAACTGTTGGTTCAGAAATGGGGTCTAAGAAGGGTGAGAAGGATGAGAAGACGGAAGAGAGCGCTGCTGCGGACTCAGCCCTGAAAGAGTCGTCCTCTGTTGAGGGCGACGATCAGAAGAAGAGGTTTGTCGTTTTCTGTATACTAGAAACCACAATGGTTTATCTCTGTTGCTTTGGCCCCTTTGTGTTAGCAAAATGTGGATGCTGTTTGGAGGTAAAGATGCTCTTCACATGTGTGTGTTCATGTCATTCCTAACGCTCTCCGACTCTACTTTCTTTAATGAGTAATGTATTTCTACTGGAGTAGGGTAAAGTTCTTCATATTCTGCTTAATCCACTGCACTTTTGGAATGTGAATGGTTGCTGAAAGTGAAGTATGTGGCTCAGAAACAGGAGTGCCGACGTGTCTGGGGGGGGACGTTCAGATGCTAACAGCTCGCTGTCCTTCTCTCTAGCTCCGAGGACAAAGATGGAAAGGCCGAGTCAAAGGATGAAAAGGGTGAGCTGCTTTCTCTGCTCAGGTGGCTCCAGTTGTTTGTCTTTTGTTGCTCAGTGAAGTTGTCTGCGTGTGCAGCCGCTGGAGCTGGTGCTGCCGCGAGTAGCAGGAATCTGTGGGTCAGTGGTTTGTCCTCCACCACCAGAGCGACTGATCTGAAGAGTCTGTTCAGCAAATACGGCAAGGTGAGTCTCATCAGCAGCGGCCAAAGATCCCCTCAGGCGTCGCTCGCTAAAGGGAGACGTACCTTTTCTTTTCTGCAGGTGGTCGGAGCAAAGGTGGTGACCAACGCCAAGAGTCCCGGCGCTCGCTGCTATGGCTTCGTCACCATGTCGTCCTCTGAAGAGGCCACCAAATGCATCAGCCAGCTGCACAGGACCGAGCTTCACGGGAAGATGATCTCTGTGGAGCGGGTGAGAGCTTTGACTGCATTCACACGCCTCTGTGGGGTTAGCTGGTTCATGGACAGATTCATAAAATGGTCACTTCAATTGATACCAATTCATATCCAAGAAAAATGAAGACATTTCTGTCCGACCAAAGTGATTTTCTGAAGTGATTTATCGTCTGGAGCGCCTGGTTGTGTATGAAAGACTTCAGACTAATACATTTTTTATTTAGAAACCTCGACCAATTCATTGAAAAGCGACTAAAACAACTAAAAATCAAACTAATTTAAGTCATTCATTCATTTTCTAATCTGTTTTCTCCCTTTTTTTTAGCTGCTGGCAAAATTATACATTTAAGTCAAAGAAATAATAATAAAAACTGATCAAACTTTGAAGGCAAATGTTCTAAAAATTAATTTAAAGCCTTTTTTTTTTTTTTAGGCTAAAAATGAGCCGGCGGGGAAAAAGCCAGCAGAGAAGTCAGGCACAGAGAGAAGACAGTCCACCGACTCCAAGTACGTAAGAACCCAGCTTAGATTTGATTCAACCAGCCTTTTATCTGGTATTTTTAAGAAGGCGGGTAAGATTTTCTGTTTGTTTTAATGCCCCCCCTGTTTAATTTCAGGTCTGATGGAAAGGAAGAAAAGTCAGAGGGAGAAGGAGACGGCAAAGGTTCGCCTCCCTTTAAAAGCAAAAGCCTGTGAAAAGTTACTGAACATTTCTGAAGACGCGTCTCCTTCTGACCTTCCAGGGCGAAACGAGAGGACCGTGGTTATGGACAAGTCCAAAGGAGAGCCGGTTATCAGCGTCAAGACCAAAAGCAAGAGCCGGGACAGGGTGAGCCCGGATTTAAAATGATTCCCTCGCCAAGCACAAATTTGACAAAATGTGCACGCGCCTAGAACCCTGTGAAAATAAAAAAAAATTGGTGTGGTGACACCCCCCCCCCCCAATGATGACATCACTGCGGACAAAACTGTCAAAAATAACAGGGGCCAAAATTGTGGCTCAAAAAAATCCTCTGACGAAGCCAGAAGACACACATCAGGCACATCCAAGGGAAGTTTTGAAATTATTATGGGATAGATCCACAGGACATATGACTTGGCGGCCATGTTGTGGCAACGAGTGAAATGAGGCACATTTCTGCACAGAAGGAGAGAAAACAAGCTTTTCTTTTTTTTTTTTTAGCGACCTTCACAAAGTTTCTCACACATGCTGCCAGGTTAAACCTACAACCACAACCAAAGTAGTGTTGACCTTTGACCTTGGGAAGAGGCTGTCATCGTTAACCCCCCCCCCAAAGAAAAGAAAAAAAACAGCTACATATTTAAGCCCCTCCCAGGGATTTTAATCTATCGCCTAACTCCTCGAGCATCACCAGGAAGCAATTTGGGGGGGGGAATCTTGGATTTAGAAGTTGTAGATTTTGAACAGTGTTAGCGTGGCGTTTCCCTGTTGGGAACATTTAATACACAGCTGAACGACACCATGTGACATGCAATAGTGAACATATTCAGGGGTGGTCAACAAAAAGTCTCAGCTGTTCAGGTGTTTCAAAATCATCCACCGATGCTCGCGGCTTCAATGTTTTTTTTTTACTCCTGCAGAGCACAAAGAGCCGCGATCGTAAGTCCTCCAGTAAAGAAAGGAAAGACATCCTGACATTCGACCAGATCAAGAAGCAGAGGGAGCTGGAGCGGCAGAGGCAGTTCGACAGGGAGCTCAGGGAGTGGGAACGCCGCCGATTTACGTAAGAACCTCCCGTCAGCCACACTTCAGTACTCCTTTCTAGTCGATGAGGGATGGCGTCCTTCTCCATTGCTGCACAGAATCCATGAGATTCCTGATCCTCTGTGTTCGATGCTGTTTCTTTCAGCGATCGGGACAACCGTCCGGACCGCGAGCGCGAGCGGATCCGTCTGTTCCGTGAGAGAGAGGAAAAGAAGCACCTGCTGCGGAAGAGACACTGGCTGGAGGTAAAACGCCGCCACTGGAGCGGTTCGAGTTGACCTGACTGTCGTCATGGCAACACCTGTTGATCTCTGTCAGACTGAGAGGGAGCGCCTCGAAGCCGACCGCATGGAGCGGCAGTTCCTGGAGCGCGAACGGATGCGCATCGAGTACGAGAGGAGGCGCGAGCAGGAGAGGATCCTCAGGGAACGCGACGAGCTGAGGCGGCAGCAGGAGCAGCTTCGCTACGAACAGGACCGCCGCCCCTTCAAAAGGCCGTACGACATGGAGGGCAGGTAGGCAAGCTGAGACGCGGAGGACGGATCTGGTGGCGGGACGCGCCTCGCCGTCGTCTCCGGAGATGCTGAAGCGGTGGCGTTCTCTGCAGGAAGGAGGAGTGGCCGGACAAGCGCATGGCCATGGACGACCGTTACGGCCGTTCCGACTTCGGCCGCCAGGATCGCTACCAGGATTTTGACCACAGAGACCGGGGCCGATTCCCAGACAATCCTCGGGGGGTGGGCCCCGACAGAGACGGACAGGTGAGAAACCGAATCTGCGTCTCCTGAACTCATCTGTTTGTGTGTGAAAGTCACCAGAACTGGTTTCTGCTTTCAGCACTTTTCCGACAGACACGGCAGAGATTCCTGGGGTGGGGGCTACGACAAGCGCATGAACCCCAGGTGAGTGTCCCGCCCCCCCCTGCTGGTGGGGCCTGTATGAAGCCTCGTTCAGATGCAGGATCGTCATAAAACGATTGCCGTGTTTTGAAGGGAGGGCGGCCGTGACTGGGATTCTGGTCGGAAGGTGGATGGAGACCGGCCGTGGCAAGGTTTGCAGATCCAAGCAGAACCCCCCTTCATGTTTGAGCTGCCGTAGTTCCTTTAGGCAACCTGTCTGAGCTCCAACCTTTCTACACTTCCAGGTCGTGACGGCGCCGTGCCGGGCCAGAGCCACATGGCTCGCGGAGGAATGGCGGGGTGAGTTTTGGTCTAGTTTCCGGTAAAAGCAGCTTCCCCCTCATTTGCAGCCTGTTAGAGTGACGTGTTGGTTTTCGGACCCTCAGGCGTGGGGGCTACATGAACGCAGGAGCCTCTCAGTCGCTGTCCGGACCGCTGAACAGAACAAACCCCATGATGCCGGGCGGCGGCGGCGCCGGTGGACTGCAGGGAGGAGCGTTCGGGCGACGTTACTGATCTGCTGAAACACGGACTTTGTCAGACGGTCATTTCTCGTGGACGTGGCCGTCCTGCTTTTGTACATTACGCGTGTTTATGTCATACTTGAATCCATTTTTGATGGATTCCTCCCACTTCCTGCTTTGGGCGCCACTGTGGCGCCCTGCAAACACTGACGGTGTGAAGGAGAACGTCTTCAAAGCTGTAAGAAATGTTTACCTGGACTGACGGACCTGACCTCACCAAGAGCCTCGTGTCTCCGTTCCACTTTGTTTTTGTTTTTTTAGAATAAAGATGCTTCTGATTTGCTGACACAGCCTTTTTTGTTTCTTCTAATTAAATCCTTTTTTCTTTTTTAAGTGTTGCTTGTTAGATCTTCCATCAAAGACTGAGACGCCGCGTGTAAAAAGTCAAAGTGTTTTAGTTCCACTGATTATGGATGGTAGTTTTAATACTCGACTCAGAACAGTCGACATCTTGTAAAATCCACACGAAATAAAAATAAAAGGTTTTTCAGGATTTTGGAGTGAGTTCATGCTTGAAGCACAACTTTCGTCTCTAGTCTGCAAACCACAGTGAGGTATTAGAGCCACCGTGATGGAAGAAACATTAACAGGATTTAGCTTGTAGCATCATAAGAAAAATCTATTACTAGAATGAAGTCATGCAAAGTCGGATAATTATTTTAAAAAATGAAAGATTTGTAAAATTAAAGAAAATGACTAGAATAAAGTCATACAAAGTTAGATGATTAAAAAAAATTAAAGTAAAGTTGTAACATTAAAATAATTTAAAGAACAATTACAAGGGTCGAAAAAAATGAGAATCGAATAGTAAAGTTTTAGGAAAAGTAAATTTATAAGAATAAAGTAAATAAAAAAAATGAGCATAAAGTTAGGAGAAGTCTAAGGAGCCTTTGAACGTCACCTAAAAGAAGTTTAGAAGTCACGTGGTTTGTCACAGAGGATTCCTGATTCACCAGTTTGGATCTCCTGCGCAAAAAGAAATCAAATCAAAACAGAACCCCCTTTCAGCACGATGACGTCACTGTCTGAGCTTCGCAGAGATTGGTCGGAATCCCGGAGGAGAGCAGCGGCACCTGCTGCAGAGAGCTCAGTAGGGTGAGTGGTATGGTGTCAAAATAGCCCCTAAAGAATTGTGCATCAAAACAGTAAAACTGCGCATCAAAACCCCAAATCTGAGAATCAAAGTGCATAAATTGAGAACCAAAAGCTATAACCCAAATGTATGCATTTTGATTCACAGATTTGGGATTTTGATTTTACTGTTTTGATGCACAATTCTTTAGGCGCTATTTTGACACCATACAATGATGCAACCCCGCCCCTCTTCCCGTCCCCATTACTGAGAGCGCAGGGAGCTTAATTTTCTAAAGATGTCCTGCATCCTAATACATGACGGAACATGTCTTTAAAAAAAAAAAAAAAACTGGTCTGAGCTGGAATCTGAATCTCAACTGGACAGCTGATATTGCTCTCCCTTTGGTTGTACTGATTTAAGGTCGTGAAGGGCTGTAAGCTAGTGTGGGAGAATAGACTATGGTCAGAAGCACAACTTAGAGGTGAATTTGTTATGAATTCCTGCCGTTCAGCAAAAACTATCCTTGAAAACAACACAGGTTTATTTGTGTTTTTTTGTTTTGTTTTTTTTGTTGCTGAAAACGACAAGCATAATTTAAAAGACTCTTTGAAAATAGATCAGAAGAGGAATGTAAATGCTGAAATGTCTGTCAGCCACAAACGGATGAGCATTGGAAATGAGTTTTCTGGTTGAGGCGGAGCGTTAACTGTGGCTTTACTCTGACCTGTTTCCCAGGATTCCTTGCTCTCCAGGAAAAAGAAAAGTGGACCTCAGGCACACAAAGAATCAAACAAAGAGATAACTATTTCCTACAGTGAAAGATGGCTGACCATGTGGAGTACCCAGAGCCCTCCTGTGATGCTGTTCTGCCATCAGCAGGATGGTGGCGCCATAAGCGCTTTGGCTAGAAATGTCTTTAGCCTCCACCATTACAGAACTTGGAAAATCACACTTCTGTTTTTATAAATGAACAAACTTCTAAAGAACTTTTTTTTTTCTTTTCTCCTCAGGAAGATCTTCAACCAGTAAGTTCTTGGGTTTTTTAGTTTGGCCGCCGTGGCCATCTTTCCCTCTTTCTCTAAGCTTGCATTGAAGGTGACTTCCTTTATTTAATGTTCAGTGCAGCAGCTCTGCTTTGTTTTTTTTTTTCTTGCTCACAATGAGGTTTGAACTTATTGTTTCAGGGCATCTCAGCTAAAATGTCGTCTGGTGCTCTGACCTTCCTCCTGCAGGTCTTGTAGATCAGTAGATGCAGCTTAAACTTTCTGTCAGTTCCTGTCTGCCCTCCTCTCTAGGAGGGCAGACAGGAACTGAAAACAATCTGTAGTTTTAGGATTTTAGTAAACGACTAGACCGGCCTCATCGACTTGCGCCCGCTTCCGTCATTTCACATTTTCCGCCATTTTTTATTTGGGAGATTTCATTTGCGTGCTGATCTTCAAAGGTATGTGAGACAATTTTATCTTTTAATGCACACACCCACATTTATTACGTGTAGCATTTCATCCTGGAGTCCTCAAAAGGTATGTGATGTCCAGCTCTCTGCTGTTCCTTCCTGCCCCCCCCATACGACCTTGTGGCCGCCGTGCCATGTCTTTCTCTTCTTTTTGTGGCCGCTGTGCCACTTTTTTCTCTTTTTATTTTTTATTTTTCTGTTGAAGCTTGTGTGAACTTCAAGTTTTTAGCTTTTCACCCTGAAATGATTTGATTTGTCCATTTCAGTCTGAGCCTGAGTTCAGTAAGTTCAGCCTCGTCTGTGGTGAAGTCGCCTTCAATGCTTCTTCTCTGTCAGGGAACAGCTGAGCAGCCAGGTGTTAGTGTTAGCCCTCATTGGACCATGAAGGTGTGGAAGAGTCCGGTCTGGTCCGGCTTGGCTCTCCTGAATTCCTGCAGGTCTGTAGTTTGTCTGTTGGAGCATCTGCTCACAGGACTCGTACAGGTTGTGGTTGTTGGGCTGGAGCTGAATCAGTGATGGAGTTGTTGGTTTGTGACTTGGAGGTTTAAGAGGGAAAGAATCCTTTTCTTGGTCTGCTTCCACTGTGCTTGGGACTTTTTTTATATTTTATTTTATTTTTTTTCTCCAGGTGGTGCTACGAAAGGTAAGACCCATATTTGTTTTTTTTTTAAATTTCTTGACTGCGTCCATGCGCTTGGCCTTCCCGCCGTGGTTGAGCCTCCTTGTACTGTGCTGGTTCAGAAGATCAGGTCTGTGCGGTGGTCCAGTCTGGTTGGGACTCTTTGAAAAATGGTCTCTGGTTTATTGATTTGTTGGACATTTGTTTGGTTCTGTTGGTTTGGTCCATGAATGTGAAAGCCCAGCCCACAACCAGGGAGCTGTAGATCAGGACCGCATGCTCCGCCTGCCACATCCACATCCTGGTGATGCATGTCTGGGTCTTTGTCACAGAATAGTTTGGGGGTTCTTCTCTGGATGGTTCACTTTTTTCTGTCAGTTCACATTTGACCTCCACTCATTCTGGATCGGGATGTTCTTGGTGCTTTTCTGGTTCTTTGCAGTAGTCTGTTTTCTTTTGGTGCTTCGTTCTAAATTGTCTTGATTCTTTTCTCGACAGGGTTTTTTTTATTCTCTGGCTACATCTCCTTTTAGATCCTGTGACTTCAAGTTGATTCTTTCCTGTTCAGGTTTTTTTTATTTTTTTATTTATCCCCCCTCCCCCCCCTCTTAAATCTGGATCCTCTTGTCCGTCTGCATGTACCGTTACTCTTCCTCTGGAGCCGTTTTAACCTTTCTGTCCCGTCATGTTGTCTGCTCATTCCTTCTTCTCAGTTGTTCTTCTAAATCAGTGTTTTTCAACCTTTTCTGAGCCACGGCACACTTTAACCTTAAAAAAAATCCTGCGGCACACCAGCATCCAAAAACTAAACAAAAAAAGGAGAAATTCATAGTCTGTATTGATCTGCAGCCCCTCCACAATCTCACATGCATTTTTGAGATAATTGTTGCAGAAAAAGCTGGAAACTGCAGTTGTTTTTTTTAATTTTTTTTTTTCTAAAAGATGCCATAAAAGTTAAATTAGAAGATTTAAAAACAGTTTGAAGTGTGTTCGTTGGTTTCAAGACGTTTAACAACAGATCTCCTTGTGCGCTGTCACGCTCTCAACCCAATGCATCATGGGAGATGTAGTGCATAAAACGGCCGGAGATCTCTTTTCGGAGCTTCATTGTTTTGTTCTCTTGTTCCACGGTTTGATACCGGATTCTGTGGAAAGCTACACCGCTAAAGACGAGCTTTAGCTGGTATTTTTGTTGGAACTGAGCGACTATACGAGCTAAATCGGGACAAGGAAGTGAAGACTTTAACCACTTCTGATTGGTCAGACTGATGACATGTGATTAAGCCCCCCAAGAATGATTGGTGGAGACAGTTAAAGGGGCGGGACTTTTCCAAAATACAGTCGAAGCTGCAGCTAAATCGCGGTAGCGTCATTCTTATCAAAATGTCTTTAACAAACTAAAATAAACTCAAAGAAAAAAGTATTTTACGATCTTTTATATTCCTAACTCCTCAGTGTTTTATCAGGGCCTGTTTGGATGAACAAAGAGCTGAAATCCTGGAGATGGGAAATGTTTTTACATCAGTTAATGAGGGCAATTTCCCACGGCACACTTGACCATCTCTGCCGCGGCACACTGGTTGAAAAACACTGGTCTAAATCATCTTCTGTTGCTTATCTTTTATAATCCTAATCTAACCTCTCCTTTAATACTGTCTTTCCCTTTTCCAGGCCTCTCTTGGGCTCTAAAATGTAAATTTAAAATCTTATCTTAAATATATCTTAAAACTTTTCAATAAATTGTAAAAGTACAAACTTTAGTGTCAAAATAAAACAACATTTTAAAAAACGGCTGCAACAAAATTAAATATGAAGGGAAAAAAATAATTTTTCGTTCTCAAACATTTAATCTTCTCCCAAAATGCCCTTTCTCTGGTTCAGGTTCAACTTTTATTTATTTATTTTTTTTAACTATAGTGTGACAGGAATCCTCCCTGCAGAGGATTCATGCAGCAAAAGCTTTCAGAGAATTTCTTGCTGACGCTGAAAACCAGGATGTGCCGTTTGTTTTCTGCGAGGTTCAGCGCTCTGGGATGGATGTTCAGTGTCTGAAGATCACTGTGACGGATGCTGAGGATTCCTCCGGCTAGTGAACTGTCCCTCCAGAATGCTCAAAGCTTCAGCGACAGGAGGCAAACGGACGTATGACCCACTGTGGAGACGATTACAGGACGTGGAATGTAGATTGAAGCCTTATTTCACTGACGATGCTCGCTACGTGGGAAAATCTGCAACAAGTGGGAACAAATACAAAAGGGGGAAAAAAGCTTGGAATGTCACTGGGAACTGTTGGACACATCACTATCAGCTGCTCACAGTGTGGAACTGGATCAGGGGATATGGAGCAATTCCAACAAAGGCTTGAAACCTGATTTTTAAAAACCAATGAGTGAAGAAACTGGACATTAGATTGTGAAAGTACAACAACATGGGCAAACAAATGTTACTTCAACCTACAATGGACAACCTGATACTAAAGTGTACAGCCAAAGGAAAAGGTTTTGTTCCTGAGGGATGTGATTTACAAAGAGTGGAACTTGGTCAAAGACTAAATGGAATTCATTCACATTGATTAATACACCTAGAAGGGTTCTACAGCATTAAACTGAAGCAGAACATTTTTGCAAGGATTTTTGGCGAAAGCTGCTTGGAAAACATGTAGAAGTATTCATCTTTATACTCTTATTCCCATGTACCTCAAAGAAAAAAACCAATGCAACTAAGTGTTCCTATAAAGAATGGAGTTGGGATTGTAGACGTACATGAAACGCTACAGAATCAAAAATGTGGACTTGAGCTAAATGAAGCCAAACGTCTGAGGGAAATGGTTTCTTGAGCACGCTGTGGGGAACTGGACTTAAAAGAGAAGCAGTTCTTGACATTAACAACCTAAAGTGTTCAGAGAACACCATGCGACTTAACTTTTCTGGGTACATTCAAAGCATCCAGTCCAAAGACGATTGGATTTGTGTTCAGGTGCTCCACCAAAAAACAATCCAGTTCTGGGAAAAACCATGTTATGGTTTGGATCTACATGGGATGGCAGCGACTCATGAACTGTCTAAATGATACATGAGTCATCTAAAACTGAAGGTAGTGTTTTGGTTTTCAGGTTGAATGTGGTGAATTTCAAAAGCAAACCTCTGGAGAAACCATACATGTGATGCAGTGATGGTTCTATCTGTTTGGGTTTTGTTCCAAGTTCAGGCTAAACTGACAAGCTGGTACTGATGAGTGAAAGTTGGATTTTTTTTTTTTTTTTTTTCCCCCCATTTAGAAATGAGTGTATTTTTGCATTGCTCTGAATACATTGTTTTAATGTCCTCAATCTAAAAATCCATAATTAATGTTCTCTTCTGCCCTTAAAGCCTAACCCTGCCCTTTTCAGGTTGACGGTACATGCATGCCATGTGTGGTCTACACCTTGTCATGTTTTCTTCCTGGAGGCAGAACAAACTGCCTCTATATAACTGAACGTTTCCTTACAGCCTCTGTTTATCTGCATTACTTCATTGTAAACAATCTTTGGTGAAATGCATCTGATCCTAACCACTTTACCCCCCCAACATGTCTGGTATTTTAGTAGTTCTTATGGTGAGGATTTGTTCACAGGAAGATCCGCCCTGGAGCGGATTACAACAAAGACTTTCCTTTTTTGGGGTTTAAAAACTGGAATGTCAAACGGTTTGAATGAAATGCTCCACAGTACTGAGATGCATGTAATGTTGGTGCATCAGTCAGAATGTTCAGGAGGGACAGTTTGGCTTCTCTGCATTAACCCTAACCCTCTCTGTGATGTCATCACTTGTATGTTGACTAAAATGTTTCAACAAGGTCCTAAAACTCTTTGTTGCAGGCTCAAATATTTTGTAAGCTTGAATGTGGATCATCAAGCATAATCGATTTGTGCTGTCAATCACTGGTTGGTGGTTCAGTGACGCTCTCCATCCACAGTGACTGCATGTTATTTCAGGATCATTGAACCTGAATTTTAAGAGGTTTCATCCTAACGGTGTAAGGTTTCATGTTGAACATTTACTGACTGCCTGCAGACGCCGGCCTCTGTGTTTGGCTTCTATGGAGGCGTTTCTGGTCTTTGCCAAATCTCCTGACTCTGAACGGTTATGGTCTGTTTTGGAGGCAGAACAAACTGCCTCTGATTTTTACCGGGAGTTTTTACGGATTTACAGAATTCCTGTCTCCACTATAGGAAGTTGGCCACGCGGTGGTCGCCTGTTGAAGTCCACTGTGGGCTCACTTCTGAACAAAAACAAGTGTCTGACTTTTAATTTTGACTTGACTGACCATGTTGTTGTTTTTAAACAGTTTTCTTTGAAGACTTGACCTTTTTTGCAGGTTCATCTGACTGGAGTCAGTGTTGGGTTTGTGGTTTTCGGTCCCATTTGTTGGAACTGCTTTGAGGAACCCCATCTGAACTCTGGAACGTCTACATCCTCAATGGTTGGAACCGGAGGTTCTTTTGGTGAATAACAGCCTGCAGCTAACAAGTGTTTCAATATTCAAGCTAGGTTGACTTGAATATTGCAGATTCAATGTTTCTGGTCGAGGTGCAACAATTTTATTCAACTGTTTTTATTTGTGCAAAGTATTAAGTTTGCTGGTAAAGGGGAATCTCCAGTAAACGCCTGCTATAACACTGGTTTCTATAAAAAGACCTGATTGTCACCAACTTACTGCTGATTTTCCATTTTGTTCACCAAACTGCCTCATTGATGGCAGAATACTGACGTCTTGGTATTTTTGGATTCTAAAATGCTTTGAATGGGAGCAGGATGGCATTGGTGGATGGGTTTCATTCATAACAAACGTATGCACTCTTTCACCTGGAGAAATGAGAGCCTTCAACATTTCAGGACCATCAGAAGCTGAACTTTTGCTCTTGTACCACAAGTTTGATTCAAGTTTGGACTTCAACTTCTGCACAACATTCTTGAACTGTAGGGGGGAAATGAAGGCATCAAAACGTAACGTTGAAGTCCGTCTGAGCTCAAGACAAAAGGAATCTGTCGAACACAGACATTTTTAAAGTCTTGACATGATTGGATGATTGTGGAAACTGTTCAACTGCCAGGAAGCTAGAGACCAAAGTCATGGTGGACGGACGGTTTGGGAATCATTCTTCTAACCTTAGAAGATTAACGGATGGTCATGAATTAAGGAGTCCTTTGACTGGATTGTGAAAGTGGATTTAAATTAAACTCATTAAACTGGCTGTGGGATCTAAAGCACTGCGGTGATGCGGTTACTGTTCTGACAGTGCAGAGGAACCGAGGCATTCCCAGGAAAATGTGTTCGTCAGGAAAGTGAATTCAAGAACTGGTCTACCTCATTTATCAGCAGTGGGAGGAGTATTAAAGTAAAACTAACGATTCTTAAATGTCAAAACTACTGATCATCTTAAATGTCGTTAGTTTTGTCTTCAACTAATACAGTTTAAACTTGGTTTTTAAAACAAACAATTTCCTGAGGTTTTATATTTTACCATTTAATCTGAATAAAAGTACTCTGGCAACAAATGTTTTAAAGTGTTTTTAACAACCAATTTAAAAAATAATAATAAAAAAGCAGATTTCATCCCAATCTAATAAAAAGTGAGAAGGTAATTGGTTTTAAAATTTCCAAGAATGCCAGTTAAACTAATTGTTACTAGAAGGTAAACCACAGATTTTAAATGAATAAATTAGATTTGGTTAGGGTAATGCAACCACAGGGAGCACCGTCCGGTGCTTCCATGTGCCTGTCCCAAGTCCGGGTAAATGCAGAGGGTTGTCGGCTGGACATCCGACGTAAAACAACCAAATCTAACGGGAACTCTGTGGTCTCTGAGCCACTAAAACCAAAATTAATCACATTAAACTTGACTGTATGCATTACTGGTCGATGTAAGCAGAACGTGAAATTCTTTAAAATACTACTGAACTTGGAAGCTAAAAGTCTCTGCCTGCAGGTTCAGTCGAACACGGAGGACTTTAACAAAACCAGCGTCCCGCCAGAAGAACGGACTGAAGCTGGAAAAACCATTTTTTTATGCTGTTTTATAGCCAAAATCCAAACCTGTCGTTTTCTAGAACTTAGTTTTCTGCATAGCAGCAGGAGTTCATTAGAAATTCATCGGCGTTGTGGTTGGGACTGTGCTAAAGAAACCCTCAAATGCTATTATTCAGTTGAGAGAATTTCCAGAAGGGGACATCAGCTGCTAAAAGGACATTTTCCAGCTGCTGATGGACAGAGCTGGTTTTCCAAAAACTGTCATCGTTGACCTAATCACAAATTTTTTTTTTTTTTTTTTTTGGTCTTTCAGGATCAGAACCGAAGCTTTGATGCCGGCGACGGAAACGCCAGACCTGGATCTTCAATCCCTGCCTTCCAGAACTCAGCCGCCGTGCTTCGGCATTACTAGCTTTTTGTATCCCACTATTGACTACTAAAACAATGCATTGTGGGAAAGAGGAAATCTGTGATCGTGTTGTATCTGAAACTTTCCTCAAATTTGAAAAGCAGACCAGTCTTCATGCAGGTTTAAATACTCAAGGGTAGAAGACGGTATAACAGTTTTTGATGACCGAGAGGACAAAATTAATCGTAAAAAGTAAAATGATGATCTGCTTCCATGCACAGCGGGGTTTCATGGGGAAGAGTATTGTAAAAATATCTGAAGCAGAAGAACGATCCCTGTGCTTTACCCATTTTATTTAAAGTCCAGCCAATGATGTGATTCTCTAATACTTCTACCATGATTAAAAAAGAAACTGTTTGGATAACATGTTCCATGATACATTTTTTAAGTAGTAAATGGATGTATCACAGTTGCAAAAGACAGAACAAATCCATTTGAAATGTAATTTAAATACTTTTGTTTTAAATGCCCTAATGTGACAGTGGAAAAATTGCATTTGGGGGGGAGGGGGTACTCTTTATTTATTTATTTTTAACTAGTTACAGGAATTCTTTTGAGATTTTGTGGGCCTGGTTTTAAGCTCTAGAATTCTTAAAGCTAAAAGAATAAAATGCAAAAGGTTTTTTACAGTGGTCCTTATTTATCACGGGGATTGCATTTTAAAAACCACCCCTGATAGGTCAAATCTGTAAAAGATTCTAGTTTTTGTTTTTTGTTTTAAGACTGTAAAACTCTTCACAACACACTTTTGGGACAGACATGAACATTTTTACTCTTGTTTAAAATCTTAAAGTTATAGGGTAATACAAGTCCAGTATTAGAAAATAGAATCAAAGATCTGATCGCGATTGAAGAATGCATTCTGCAGGATTCACGGCACAGACTGACGGGCCGATAGAAACGCAAAATGGGGTACTGTTAAAAAGGAATAAAAAAAAAAAATCACCAAACGGAAGCAATTTCTAGGGTCTTTTTTTTTTTTTTTGTCATCCAAACCTTCCAGGGTCACAAATTCCTCCTAAAATTGTTTCTCTTTCCTCCACTAGAGAGCGTCCTCAAATCACTAATATCAGGCAAGTTTCCCCCCCACAAATTTGAAGCTATAAAACCGCCAAAATAAGGTACATAACATGATCATTTAAGAACAAACAGTTAAGAATTTGCTTTTAATTTTTTTTTTTAGAAAAGCGGCAGAGAAGATAAAAGCACAGATATATTAAAGTGTAGAAAACAAGCCGCTCCTCTGTACCAAAAGGTCAGCAGATGCAGAAACACGGATCCACATGACGTCCACCTCTGGATGGAGGGAAAACACCAGCCGAACAGATTGTTGTGCAGAAACTTAGATGGAATGAGCTCATCCTGCAGCAGGAATTCACCCACATGTACCCCTCTAATCCGGGGGGTCTCCCCTCCGCTGGGGGAAATCTTCCACCCTTTCTGGCCTCTTTGGGTGATTTATTCATTTTCTTTGAAGTCTTCTCTCAAAGGTTCCTGTAACTTTGGGACTTTGCACTCCTTTTCCAGCCGTTTGTCATCTGTAAGCGTAAAACTCTGATTTACTTGGTGCAAAAACAGATTTAAATGAACTTTGAACAAATTAATCCTTAGTTCCCACTTTTTGCAGAGAATAAATTCCGTAAGTGATATTTGGACCTCACGGGACACTTCTCTCCTTTTCATTCATATGTACGGTTTGATGTTGCATTCTTCTCCAACATGTGTTTTTATTTAGGGCCCATTTGTTATAAAGTTCCTGGATCTTTTGGTCCACGGTGGAGCTGCAGAAGGTAAACTAAAGTCTCCTGCTGGTGCTGGAGCCTCACATGTGAGAAAACAGAGCTGCTCATGATCTTCCACAGCGGGCAACTGCTGTGTTTTTGCACCACAGTCCAGTCTTTCATCTCAATCCGGTTTGTGTGAGACGCTGCTGCAGGACAGCAGTTTGGAAGGAAGTCTGCCTCCTTTTTAGCAGGAAAACAGGCGCAGAAGTGCTATCAGTTAGTAGAAAGAAAAAGTGTTGGGCTTCTAAAGTTTTTAAACTAACTCCTGTGGTTTGCTTGAGCCCTGTGGACACGTATGTGTAGATATAAGTGTATTTCAATGCTTGCAGTCACTGCAGGAAAAATGGAAATACATTCTTTTTTTTATGTTCCTCTATGTAAAAGCCTTCTACTTGCATTTACCCACAATGCAATGGAGTTTCATGCTGCTCAGGATCTGTTCCTGTTAGAGATGCTGCTCATGAAGCTGAGCCAGCTTTGGTTCCAATCACAGGATTTACGTTATATTCTAAATGACTTTTTTTTTTTTGGTCTTTTAACTTGTTCTTGGATCATTTTTCTGATGATGGTGGACATGTATACAGAAAATTGACAAATAGCATTTTTGGGTGTTTCTTTATCCATATTGTTGTGAATCAGGAGCAGACAGAGGAAAAATATGCCGTTTTTAAAAACTTCTCTCTTGTGGCACAGCAAATAAAGTGGGCGGGGCCACAGCCTCCCTGCTCCGCTCCATTCTGATGCATCCACTGTCAAATAGATCCATGAACATCTTTAAGTTTGAAATGTCGTTAATCTGTAGCTCTTTGTACAAAAACATTAATACCACAACCTGGGTCTTATTCTTGTGCTGATCGTTTTTTTTTTTCCTTTTAAAATCAGTCCAAACGTGAGCTGGTCATGTTACTGCATCTGCGTAGCCGTGTCACAATGTTCACGACATGTTCAATGGGCCGTTGTTCATGGAGTAACCATGGTAACAGGCTAGCGAAGCATCTCTAGCAGTACAACTCATTAGTTGGAGCTGTAAGCTAGTGGTGGAGTGTGCAAACAGATGGATGATGGGAAATGGAGTTTTTTTTACTAATGAACTCCTGCTGCTCTGCAGAAGCCATGTCCTTAAACGACTCGTTTTTTATTTGGGTTAACAGAATCATCATAACCAGAAGACCTCTGGGAACACTTTGGAAATGGATCAGAATGGGACTTTAAACGAGTTTAGTTCTTCTGGAGACGTTTACATGCAGCATTTGAGATGCAGCTGTGATGCAAACGGCTTTTCTAGCTCTATTTGATTAAAGAGTCCTCATAAAAAAACAAGCGGTCTGAGTAAAAACAGACGGTTTTCAAAAGTAGGCAACAAATAGTTCCCCGTCTAGAGGAGCTGTGCTCGCCACCGCCCCGCTCGCTGTTGCAACACGCTCCAGGGTCCTTTGAGCTGAGGACACAGACATCATGGCAGACTGTCTGCCTGTGGCCCAACAGGGATGATGCAAAGCGTGTTTCGCTCCCCCAGGCTCAGACGCAGCCACTCGACCATCATCTGTCCTTTTTCCTGCAGGAAGGGCGAGCTGGCACCCTCTGCAGCAGATGAAATGGATCTGTTCTGAACCTCTGCCTTCAAAGTTGGTTCATCTTCCTGCTTAAGAAATTCCAGTCAGGCCGGCCTGCGTGCACAGCCCCCCCCCCCCCCCCCCCCCCCCCCCCCGAGTCTCCCTGCAGCTGGCTGAGTACCAGCATGACCGGCTTCAGTCATGGATGAAACGGGGCCTCATTCCGGCTTTCGCTGCATTCCTCCCGCAAAGAGAAACCAGTTGCATACGTGCAACTGCCTAAGCATTCTTTAAGCTCCAGGATGAGAACATACTGCCCCATACGGCCGTGCATGCATGGCATGCGTTTATGTACTGGTCACAGTGCGTAAAAGGTGGTGGGAGCTCTGCAGAGGCTCACACATTGCCCACAGATGTACAGCAGCACACGGGCCGCCCCCACGACCCGCGACCGCTGCGTCTGTTCATGTAGAACATCTTTAACACGAAGCCGTTCCTCTGCAGGAACACGTCAGTGATGCCGATGCACACCAGGACTGTAGCGGAGGCGTGATGCTCTGCACACTCCGTGACCCTTGTCTTTGTGATCACACTTGAGAAAGCGGCTAAAACATTGTTACCAAGCGGCTTCACCTTCCACCAAGAGATCACTGCCACTGTTGTGCAAGTCTAGCTTCTCAGCCTTTCAAGCAGGACTCCAGTATGACTTTGTAAATGCTTTCCGTAAAGCAGGAAAAGGCTGTTGTTGGTGTTTTAACATGTTCTTGTGGCATTTTCTCTGATAGAGGACATGTAATAAAGAAAATTGAGCTTAAATTTGCATTTATTAGTTTTTCTTTTTTCAAATCGTTGTGAATCGGGAGCAGATGAAAAAAAAAAAAAGCTTGTAGGTGTGACATAGAAAATACGCTGGGCGGGTCACAAGCTCTCAGCAGCAGGACAGACTTCATTTTCCCTTTAAAAAAAAAAAGCAAAAGAATAAACTGACCTAACAAGAAAATGAACATTTAACTTTTATGTTCAAACAACTGTAAAAAGTGGAAGTGATGAGCAAAAATTGTTTAAAATTTAAATCTAATATTTATAGTATAATATAATAATATAACGCACACAAGATTTTTGTTTATTTAATAAAATGTAGAAAATATTTTTATTTTAATCACTATTGGCTTTTTCTGATGGGGACATATGCAAAGAAAATTCTGCATATTTATTTCTTCAGATCGCTGTGAATCAGGATCAGAAGAAAAAATTCACTTTGTGTTTTTGACGTAGGAAATACGCTGAGCTCCGCCCCTTTCTGATCCTCCACCCGCAGGCAAACGGATCCATGAACGTCTTTGTTTTCCTGGTCTGAGCTGGAATCTGGATCAGAACTGTACAGATGGATAGATAAAATATTGCTGCCATTTTTGTTGCTCTGCTGATGTTAGGTTGGGGGTGTGAGGGGCTGTAAGCTAGCGGTAGAGTGTAAACAGGTGCATGATGGGAAGTGGAGGCAGCAGGTTTACTCCACCACAACTCTGAGCTGAGTTTCTAATGAACTCCTGATTCTCTGCAGAAACTGTCCTAGAAAACGGCACTTTAAAAAAAAATTATATTGGCAAAAAACAGCATAACTATAATTGAAAGACCACTAAGAATTGATTTAAAATAGATATAAAGATGATTGGAGTTTGGAAACATTTATTTCAGACATAAAAGTGTGCGAGCTTTATTATTTTAATCTTATTCCTGTTAGTTTTATTCTCTTATTCTCATTCCGTTTGGCTATAAAGTCAACATGGAGGCCAAAAGAGGAGCCGCTAGTGAAGTAAACATACGGGAAGTGAAAGGATTTGTATCTGGAGGCGCACGATTGGCTGTGGTGGACCTAAAAGGATGGCTGTTGTCCAAAGAAGCATTTATGAAACCGTTTTTATCAAATGGAACAAACCTTCAAGTGTCTGAAGACGAGCAAAGAGATTCACTCTGAGGCCCCTGTCTGTCGGTGACTAAAAAGTCTGTTATGGCGAACATGTGAGGTCAAAAATGACTCGATCAGAAATGCTTCACACTTCACTGCAGCAAATACGACTCTGCTGCAGTCACGGCTGGTGGTCACGTCTGCAGCTCCTCCCAACAACCGACCGCTGCGCAGTTCAGCCTGCAGACGGCACGAGGACGACCTGAAGTGCAAATATGGGAAACCAAAATCCTTCAGAATAAAAGTTCAAACCAGGAAATGGAAGTCCAGGCTGGCGGTGGATGAACCGGACTCTTCAGAGAGGAAACCACATGCAGAACACGCATGAAGTCGACCCTTCCTCACAGGAAGGTCAGGTGGAGATGATCCCGTCTGCATGAATCCTAAAGGTTTACACTGCAGATGCTAGATTTGGGCCTAAGGAGACGACACAATATGTTGAGGGAACTCTTAGAGATTTATCAAATGAGGTCAAAGTTGAAACGTTCCAGAGCAGAAGCAGTCGTTAGATCGTTCCTCAGTGATTCAAACACCGGGATGAGCAGCAAACATGGCCGATAAGGAAGCAGATGGAAAGTATTTATCAGGGTTTTAAATATTTGCTAGTTTTGAAGCAGCAGCACGCATCCTAAGGCTCCTGAAGGCAGCTGTGCGTGACAAGAATGTGAAGCAAACCTGCAGACGTGGGGATCACAGGGCTTCCTGTGAGAAAGTGGGACATTTCACGGCTCAAAATGGATTTCTTCTGTTTGCTGTTTTTAAGGAAATTTAAAAAAAGATATGTCGGATAACTGCTGATGATGTCCACAGTGTATGTTATATGCTGAGACAAACATGCTTACATGCAGGATTTATTCATGTTCCGACCCTTACTGCCCACCTGTGGACAAATCGTAGGGCATCCAGCATGAGGGGGCTGCAGGTCGCCTATAAAGATGCCCTAAAGATTTCATTCAAGCAGCCACGGTGGTGCAGCGGGAGCAGTTTGTTTGTTGGTGCAGAAGTTAAAACTGTCCAAACTTTAAGACATTTTATCTGTAGTTTTATTTATCGCCGTAAGGCTTCAGATAACTAAATCATCTCAACTCTCACCAATGAAAGGTACAGCCCTTTTAAAGACCCGTCCCCTATGTGGAGGTTTTGGTACGGTCGCCTTTTTGAAACTTTTACGTTTTTTAGTCAGCAGTAGTTTGTCATTTTTTAAGTTTGATACTTGGTTATTTTACTGGTTTATTTTATACTTGTGTGAATGTTTTATTTTTGTTTCCTTAAGTCTGTTAATAGAACTACGCGCATCATGATCAGATGTTGTAAAAAAAAAAACAGAGAGGTGGGATCAGACAAGATTTCTCTTCAACCCAATGCTTTTCAAGCTTTCTATGTCCATTTTAAACTGCTGTGTTTAATTTTTCATTTGTGTTTGAAATATAGAAACTGAAAGTCCTTTATTTGTTTTGTGTTTATTGTGGCAAATGGACCTTGAGTCTGTCATAAAGTTTCAGTCGTCCGCTGCCCGTCTCTGTACCCTCTCTTCCTTCTTTTGTGTTTCTTAAAGGCTTTGAACGTCCTCTCTGCTGGATCTGTCGGGGCGTGTCTCCTGAACAACACTCACTCGTCCTGGTTATTCATCACCGCTGGAACCAGGGCAGGAGCAGAGTCAGATGGAGATCAGAGGGGAGGAGGAGGCGCTGCTCCCGTCTAATCACCGGGTTGGTCTGCCGGTCAGACCGCATGCATCACCTTCCTAACTATCGGTCACATTTATAGTTCAGCCGAGCAGTTTCTCTCCTCTCTAGTTTGGCTGAAGTGGATGTTTTGCCTACATGGTTGCAGCAGCTGCTTCAACATCACTTCAAGGCTGTAAAAAAATCATTTGGAGTTTTGGTTTCCTGATGTTTTTGTTCAATTCTTTTCTCTGAATTATAAGTTCATATTTCTCCTCAGAGTCACGGTTGCTGCAATGTTTGGTTTTGTAAGAGTCGCAGTTTGTTCCATCAAAGGGGAAGAAGTGCTGATTTTCAGCGGGATCTGTCTTTAGCATTGTTTTTGGTGCATTCTAATATAAAAATGGAGATGTTTGTCGTTGCTTTTTAGGTTTGAACAGATTTCTCAGTTGGCTAGAAGACAGCAGAGGCCACGAGTGAACGAAGGTTTGGGGGCCGGGAAGGACAAAGAATCAGTTCTGTTTTCTTTTGCATTTCTACGTTGTCACCATGCCTCTTTTGCGTCAGTGTCATGAGATTCTTGCTTCTCTTTATCCGTCTTATCACAGAAGCTACATTTGGACTCTGCAGATATTTTATCAGAACCACCAAAACGAAGACATGAAACTAAACATGAGGCCTTCACTGTCTGGAATGTGCCAGATTAGTAGTAGTTTTTTGTAAAAAGGTTGGTTAATAAACTTTGACTTTTCAATAAAAATAGGATTTTTAATATTCAAGTTGTCCGGATCCAACCATTGGTCAGAACCTGCTGCTCCTGTTCACACGTCACCAGTCTGTTGCAGGGACGCAACAGACTGGTCACCAAGTAATAGATCAAACTGCATTTTATGATATTAATTGATTTCTTTCTCCCTCCCTTTACTTTCTTTAAGAAAAATTAAATTCAAATGACAGAATACATTTAGCAAAAACTCTTATTTTGACGTCTCCTTTGGAAGTTGGCCTGAACACAAACTGTGATGTTTTGTGAACAAAGACAAACGCTCGGACGGAGTGGACCCACCTCTGTTTCTGCTGCTGGAACACTTTTAGAAGCAAAAGCCCTCAGATTAGTTTGTGGTTTGTTGCTTCAAGTCTGAAGTCAGAAAACCGTCAAAGAAAAAGCTTGTTTGAGATCGAGCTCCTCTGAGCGAGAAGCGGGCGGGCTGACCTTAGCCAATCAACAGAAACCTAAGAAAATCCCAACAATCAATCTACACACCAAATTCAAATTTATCAAGAAAACTGATTTATCGTCCAACCCGTGTTTTTGGATTGTAGGAGGAAACCGGAGAAAACCCACACGTGCACAGGCAGGACATGCAAACTCCACATGGAAAGGTCCCATCCAGGATTTGAACCCGGACCTTCTCACGCTGAGGCTAAAGCCCTGACCGCTACACCACTGTGCACGCCTAGTGGCCCCAGCATTGAAGTGCAGTTTAACCCCGAAAAAAAACAGATTTAGTTATTTCCCTATTTGATGACATATTTGTTTATTTATACAGGTTTGCCAACAGGTTGAAGTGCATTAATAGGCGAATTAAGCCACTAGAAACACAAGAATCCCAACATTTTCATATACATTCATAAAGTACACTAAAACAGAGGTGCATTATTTCAGTGATAGCCTGTATGTGTGATTTAAAAGTGCTGGAGTCAACGGTAAAAAAGCAGCCAATAGGACTGCAAGATGAAAAATCTAAATATGACTAAACATGACAGATTTAAGTGGTTAAATATGAGCAAATGGAAACAACAGAACAGCTTGTGCAATGGTTCACTATTTTTTGTTTGTTTTTTTCTAATTGCAACATTTGGCAGCAGCCTAGAAAAGATTTGAATAGAAATTAAGAAATACATCAAATAAATAGATAATAGGAAAAACTAACATGCATCCCAACATGTTTTTACTGAACAAATGGAACATGGCACAACATGGAACAAAACTACATCATAAATACAATCAGACCAAATCTGAGTGATTAGAGAGGTAACAAACTGAGAAACAGCAAATACAAACTAATAGAATAAACTGAGCAGATCGAAGCAAAAAAAAATGTGAATAACTTATTTTATCACACACTTATAGAAATAAAAGGGAAGTTAGTTTTTATTTCTGGTTCTTAAGCAGCCAAATGTAACCCTGTGGGTCCTGCAGGGTTAAAATAAACACATATTTAGGCTTCAGATACTAATATTTAGAATAAATGTCTAGAAAAGCAGCTGAACTCATCAGAACATGAAACTTTTTCTGCTTTAACTCAACATTTGAAAGCTTAAAATGCTTTAAAAGTTGATCAACTTCACCGCCGGAATTTTTCCTGGAGAATGGCTCCATCCTGGAGGGGGGGGTGTCACCCCCCCTCCACCAAAGCATGCCCCCCCCTGGACTGAGTCCCCGCCCACAAACGCCCCAGCCAATCACCGGCGGGTATTCAGATGAGCCGCACATAAAGATGCGGCGCCGCCGCCGCGCTGACAGACCGCAGGACGCTTCACCCCCTGACCGCATCCATCCACGCACCTCTTTGTCACCGGTGCTGCGGGTTCACGCGGGTTACCTTCAAATCCTCCAGATTCAGATCGGCTCCCCCAGCAGAGAAAAAAGCAGCTCCAACAGGAACATGGGAAAGGAACTCCTCTGCTTTTCCACCCTTTGGATAACTTTGGGAAACATTTATGCAACTTTTTCCTCTGATCTTGAGTCCAACACCACATCTCTGTTTGGTACGTGAAGGCATCTTTTTATGAAAAGTCATTTGTTTAGAGCAATTTAAAGGTTACAGATGAACAGCTGTTCAGGAAGGAGGGTTAAAGACCGGAAACATGTTTGTTTTCTAAATAAAAGCGAAAAATCAGGTTATTTTAATTAACATGTGTGCATGAAGGGGGAAATTCAAGTCTTCAAGCGTACTTATTTTTTTTAAGTATTTGGGGAGTATTTGATGGGATTTCAGATTTAATGATTCAATCTGAGTGTTTTTCCTCAAACATAGATGCTGGAATAGTGAGTTTTTCCTGAAAACCTGCTGGTAGAAACACAGCAGAAACAGTAGGGGGCGACACTGTCCTGCCTCTTGACCTCTGCTGAGACTGACTGTCACATGTCTAAAAAAAAAAGTGTCATATTTGTCAGAAAATATCATGGATGCTGTGAAACTTGGCTGAAACTGGTACTGCACCCGATCAGCCTCCCTTCTGCTTGTTTTTGGATTCCTGTGGCGCCACAACAACAACAGCCTGATGACGTTTCCACATTGTGTCCCTTTGTGTTGTTGAAACAGTGAACAGCACGGCCACGGCTGCCCCGCTGCCAACCACCACGGAGTGGATGACGGATTACGCCGACATCCTGTCCAAGTTCTCCCTGCGCACCGCCGACATGCCCGATGAGGACATGTGCTACATCCAAGCCGGCCAGCCAGAAACCATCAAGGAGTGTCAGTTCAACGCCGAAGCTCAGACCTTCATCGTCATACACGGCTGGACGGTACTCGCCGCACTTTTCATTCGTTTCTCAGCTTGAAAGTACCAAAAAATACAGATCATCAGGAACTTTACAGCAGGAAACCCAAATTGTGAGCGCTGGCCAATGAAAGTGTCAGTTGGAGTAAATCTGGCAGTCAGGAACAGCAGAGGAACAGTTCACGCATCCTCTGCGCTAATGCGATTTAAGGCGAGTCATGAGTCAAATCTGAACCCAGTGATGGCTTGGCCGCTCTCCAGCAGGGAGGGCTAAGGCCAGAGGGGATCACGCCATACTGCGGCCGACCTCAGAGGTGTGTCTGACCGCCAACGCAAGGTCACCCGCATGTTTGCCGGGTTAAAATTGAGCACGACTCCAACCACGCAGCTCACGATTATCAGAAGAATGAGATTTCTTTTGCAAAGGTTTCTTAAAAAGTTCCTTCTCTGGGGCGGGTGTTTTGTCTGTGAACGGTTTCATAAAAACACGCAGGTCCATTCTTGATGCTTGTGCGTCCTGCAGGTAACGGGGATGTTTGAAAGCTGGGTGCCCAAGCTGGTGTCTGCGCTGTACGAGCGCGTGCCGAGTGCCAACGTCATCGTGGTGGACTGGTTAACCCGAGCCAGCCAGCACTACCCCACCTCTGCCTCCTACACCAAACTGGTGGGCCGTGACGTGGCCAAGTTTGTCACCTGGTTACAGGTGAGTGTCTCTCCGTGCATGTGTTAGTCATTTTGCAGATGGAAATGCAGTTTTTTTTTTTTATCCCCACAAATGTGCAGTGGATTCATTTTCCTACTGGTTGGGATTTGAAACGGCCGTAAAAGCGTTTCATAGCCGTGTCTGCGGCTCAAAGCGGTTTCCCAACACCGAGTGGGGTGCAGCTGTTCTTGTTTTGCATGAGCACACGCTCGGCTTTCCCCCTCGTCTTGCATAACTTTCCAGTTAAAAGTCCTCGCAAAGTTCTGGCAACGAATTGCACAAAGTGATCGTTGATTTGGAACGGCTCCCAAAAAACCCCTCTGCAGCCTTTGGACTGTGACGCGCTCTTTCACTTCACCTGTCTGTCATCCGTCAGAACGAGCTGCAGCTGCCCTGGGACAGGATTCACGTGCTGGGTTACAGTCTGGGGGCGCATGTGGCCGGAGTGGCGGGACACCTCACCGATAACAAGATCAGCAGGATCACAGGTAAAGGAAATCGGTGTTTGGAAACGCTCCAATGATGGTGCAGAATCAGAAAACATCGGTGTTTACATCACTAACCTGCATTGTCTGAGCTCACAGTCTGCATGTTCGACCCCCCCATTTACCATCAGAAAGCTTATCCGGCTCTGAAATCTCTTTGACCTGCTTAGTAGAATGGGTTGTTTACTGTACTGAGGTCAGCAGCCTGTCAGGAGCCCCCATTTACATTGTTTCTCTGAGCTCCAGTGATTCTGCAGAAAGAGGCCAAAGGAAACGCACGCTTCTGTAGCCTCAAATAGAAATCAGTTCTCACATGTTTTTCCCATTGTGCTGCCCCCCCCCACCAGGTTTAGATCCCGCCGGCCCCTCCTTCGAGCACGCAGACGACCAGAGCACCCTGTCCCGAGACGACGGCCAGTTCGTGGACGTCCTGCACACCAACACGCGGGGCTCTCCTGACCGCAGCATCGGCATCCAGAGGCCGGTGGGCCACATCGACATCTACCCCAACGGAGGCACCTTCCAGCCGGGTTGCGACATCCAGAACACCCTGCTGGGGATCGCATCAGCGGGGATCAAGGGCCTCCAGAGTACGTTCTACAAACCTTTCCTGCTGAAACTGAAACTTTAAAGTCTGCTCCTTTAGTTATCACACATCAGAATGTAGGTTTGCATCATCCTGTGTCTCACACGTGTAGACGTCTCTCCTGCAACCAGAAAACCATCATTGGTGTCAACAGATACAGACAAGAAAGTAGTCGTTTGTAACTCTAAAATACACTTTTTCTCCTGCTAAAGAGACTAAAACAACCATTTGACTGGATGCTTATTACATTTAGCTGCAGGGCTTTTACAAAACTAAAATGGAAATGTACATCATATCGGCATGAGGAGATGTGATGTTTCACCAGAATCTCTCCTGTGCTGCTCCTCCCTGTGTGGCAGACATGGACCAGCTTGTCAAGTGTTCGCACGAGCGCTCCATCCACCTGTTCATCGACTCTCTGGTGAACACCCAGCACCAGAGCATGGCCTACCGCTGCAACTCCAAGGAGGCCTTCAACAAGGGCGTGTGCCTGAGCTGCAGAAAGAACCGCTGCAACAAGCTGGGCTACAACATCAACAAGGTCCGCACGGCGCGCAGCACCAAGATGTACCTCAAGACGCGCGGCATGATGCCCTACAAAGGTGAATCTCAGGGTGCAGACCCGTCTGTGTGGGCTCTCGTTCATCCAGCTAGATTCTGTCAAATAGTGGCTACAAAAGTGGTTGACTGGACATCTCTGGTGCAACGCCTTCTGCTTTTTTCTTTACCTGCTACTTGGTCAGAAGACCTAAAATACACCTGCAAAGGTGACGGTATGTGTAAACATTGAATGTAAAGTCGCACTCTGATCATCTTTTGGTGTGTTTTAAGTGTTCCTAGTGGTTTTTATGCAGTTTTTAGCCAAAATAAAAGAAAAAAAAACTGTCGTTGTCTTGGACAAAGTTTCTGCAGTTTCAAATGGCATTTTTTCGTCTGCTTCTAATTCACAAAGGTTTGAATAAGGAAACACTCAGAAATGTTAAAGACACCGTTTTCAACAGGGTGGGTCTTTCAGTCCATTTGGATTCATGCACTTAAACAGGGATTAGTTGTATTCTGTGCATAACGGAAAGTCTTTCTTGGTGCATAAGCTGCAGTTGGTTAATATACTTATTGTAAATGTGACTGCCTGTAGCCAGCAGTGATATTAGTGAGGTTAATCAACAAGCCACGCACTAATTTGGAGCAGTTAATGCAGGATTACAACCAGCAGCCGGCTCAGAGGAGGCCACAAGAAGAGGGGGTCATGGGTATTTTGGTGGCTGGTATGCAAAAGTAATGAAACACCTCAGCTGTGACTTTTTTTTTTTTAAGGCTGGAACAATTTCATCATGGATTGAACTTAGTGCAGTGAAAGAAATCAAGCTAATTAATTATTATTATTGTTGTAACTAAATCCATTAACGTCTCTCTACAATCAGCTGGGGTTTGATGTTATTTGCTTTTGTCTTGTAGTTTTTCACTATCAGGTGAAGGCACACTTCTTCAGCAAGAGTGAGCAGAGCTTCACTGAGCAGCCGATGAAGATTTCCCTGTTTGGAACTCACGGGGAGACGGAGGACATGGCCTTCGTCCTGTAAGAACACGGAGCTTTCCTTCACATTTCAGACATGCTGAAAATCATCCACCGAGTCAGAGGCCGTGACCTCCGTCTCTCCCCGCTCATCTCTGCAGGCCAGAACTGAGCTGCAACAGCACCGTGTCCTTCCTCATCACCTCCGACGTGGACATCGGCGAGCTGATGATCGTCAAGCTGCGCTGGGAGAAGGACGCCATCCTCAGTTGGTCCGACTGGTGGGGCAGCAGCAAGTTCCACATCCGAAAGCTTCGCATCAAATCTGGAGAGACTCAGTCCAAGTGAGTTTGCTGTTTCCACAAGGCGGGAAGTTCACTCAAAAAAAGAAGCTAATCAGATAAATGTTGGCCATCATTTCAGGGTGATCTTCAATGCCAAGGAAGGAGAGTTTGCTGAGCTCGTCAGGGGAGGAGAAGACGCAGTCTTTGTCAAGTCAAAAGAAGACAACATCAGCCGCAAAGCAAGGCTGTAAGTTACTGCCGCTCCTGGGAGCTGCCATCCAAACACCAAGTCTGCACGATTGATCGGTAGTTTTTAAAGGACCTCCTTCATGGTTTGATGTCTTTGTTGTCACCAGGACGCACACACTCAAAACTAAGGGCAGTCTTTTTGGAGAGAGCGACGCCTGAACCATCAACCATCTTCACATGGCCAAAGAAAGAAAGAAAGAAAGGACACGGCGACGCCTGACAAGCCTACTGAAGTGACCTCTTCACCTCTTGAAAGCATCAGTTTTTGTTTTTTTTCCTGTTTTTTTCTGAACTCCCACATCAACCAACCCAACCTCATCCGTAGCGATGGAAGCAAGTCATGATTTTTCCCGTCTTTCTGAAAATTCCGCTGCTGAAAAAGTTGACAGTTTCCTTTTTTCAGCATCTTCGGCCTCTTTGTAATCGATGTTTCTGCTTTTATATCCCACCTGTACTGTTCATAGCCTGATGTGTTTGAGCCATTGAACTCCCATGCCTATGTGAACTCGGATTATTTGTAACAGATAAATGATTTGTAGTGACAGGCATAATTGAGAGAAATCGTTGTTTGTTCTGTTGTGTTTTTGTCCTTTGTTTGTATTAACCACTAGTTACCAACAATCGACAGGGACCAAAGAGACGTTTGATATCTACTGAACAAAAAAATGACAGCATTACCTGTAAATACATTCACCTGTATCATTATTTTTTAAAATACGACTTATGTGTTAATACCTTGTCTCTAGACGCCTTGATTTTTTTTTTTTTTTTGTGCCTGTATTGCTTTTTGTGTCACTAGTCACTTTATAACTGCAGGCATTTAGATGTCGAGATGTTTTCAAAAATCTCTCCTTTAGAGATTTTGCTTTATGTTTTAGACCTGTTTTATTAAGATAAACTGCAGCCAGCTTTTTTCATAATTTAGAAATGACAAATTCTTCATGTTCGGATGATTTATTACCCATAATTCACCAGAGCGGAGGCGCTTCAAATTACCCCAACCTTAGAAATAAAAGTCAAAATCTGACAAAGCTGCTTAATAAATTAAAAAACAAAAAAAAAGTATTTTTTTGTACATTTATACATTTGTATATAAAGTTTTATTTTGGGCGTGCCCTATTATTGCTGTCTGTGTTTCCATATTTAAAGCGTTTTGTGTTTTTTCATAGATGAGATGCGGGGAGAAATGATCCGTTTGGATCTCACTGTTAAAGGAAAAAGCCCAGAAACTGTTCTTAAATTAAAAAAAATAAAAACCTATACTTCTCAAGATAATCATCAGTTCTCAAAATGATTTGAAGCCAAACTTATATAAAATGAAGAACTCTGTGTATGTGGAAGAACATACATGAAGATATGCTTGGGGTATTTTTACACACCATCCGATCTATGCCATAAAATAAAAGGAAAATCAAGAATCGAATGTTAGTCAGGGATCCTGCAGATTAAATCAACAATTTAGGTTTCAAAAACAGGTCTTTTCACTGATGTTAAAAAAAAGTTTAGATTCCAGATTAACACTTGACAGATATTTCATTGATTTTTAAAGTTGTCCTCTCCAGCAGCCGAGCAAACAGATGAGAGCTAAAGGCTTCTTGTGTTAGACGGATGTTACAATAAATTGATATGAATCTTTGGACACACGAGGTGTATATTTGTATAAACCCCTTTTGGATTTGAGGTTAAACTTTATATCAATTAACACAATTGATTTGACAACATTTTATAGATGCTTGATTAAAGATTTGTAACATGGGACACTTTGTTGTAGTCCTATTAGCTCTTGTATTTGTGTGCATAAAAGATCAATTAATTAAATGGTATAAAAGATTTAGATTTTTGTTCTAACAATTGTGCTTCACGGTGTATCACTAATCCTCTCGCTCAAAATTGGAAAATGTAGACAGGAAGATGCGCTCTATTGACTGTATATGAAAACTGGACTGAGTGACCCCTCCCACCAGGCGTTTCACTGCAAAGAAACTGAAATATCTAAAGGTTAGTAGGTGACTTGGTTTTTTTGTGAACTTAAATTTACAAAGAGGGAAGTGAGACTGAAAAAGAGAAAAAAGTTGAAGGTTGCTGTAAAAAGTTTATGAAATTTGAAACCAGTTAAGATTTATGCTTAAAGAGCAAATATTCCAATAAAACCAACATTTAGTACAGTTTGCCTCCAATACAGAGTTTTTTTCCCCCCCTCATAACATCTAGTTTTAATGTTGATTCAAGCAAAATTTAGATGGAAACATCATCTCTCATTGTCAGTAGTCAACTTTTAAAAAGTGCTCTTTAGTCAGTTCATCCTTCATTCATCAAAACAATAATTTACCGTGATCAAATTTATAACTGAAAACTAAAAAAGTGCATTGAAAACAATACATTATGGCTAATTTGGAGGTAAAAAAAAAGAGAAGGAAACACATGAATAACTCAATATTACTCCAAGTCAATCCCCCTTCTGTGTAATCAAACTGTCCTTTTTGGAAGCAACGCTGACTGACGATCAACTTCATGTGTTTTTGTGCAAGTGGAATAGACAACAGGCGGAAATAATGGGCGATCAGCAAGACGCCTCCAAGACAGGAGGGATTCTGCAAGTGGACAACTTTTCAGTCCTTCTGTTTTCTGGCTGATGTTTTGGTGACTTTTAAATGCCAACAGTATTGTCACTCCAGGGGTACCATGAGATGGCGTCGATAATCCAAACAAGAAGCCCAAGTAGAGCAACTCGCCCAGGACGGCACATCAATGTGAGCTTTGGCAAGAAGGTCAGCGTAGTGTCCAGAGCATGGATGCACTACCAGGAGACAGGCCAGTACATCAGAAGATGTCCTTCTCTAGGAGGCTCAGACCTCTGCTGCTGCTGCAACATCGTCCAACATGACCGGTTTGGAAATGGTTTGGGCCATTTATTTGAAGGACCGTACAGCTCTCCGTGCTCTCACCAGAGGTAGCCTGACTGCCTTTAGGTACCCAGATGAGATCCTGAGACCACATGCTGATACGATTGGCCCCCGCGTTCCTCCTAATGCAAGACATCGCTGGACCTCATGTGGCTGGAGTGTGTCAGCAATTTCTGCTAGAACCAGAGGCCTCCAACCCTTTTCCTTGTGAGCTGCTTGTTTCGCAGCTAATCCCACTTCAGTAAGTACTGTTTACCTGGATCAGGTGAGTTCAGTCGATCAGTTACCTGGCTCAGTTAATCCAGCTGATTACCGAAGTACTGTAATTACTGAAGCAGGGTAAGCTGCAAAACAAGCCGGGCAAGTCGCTCATGAGGAACGCCTGTGTTAGGTGAAGGAATAGAGGAAATGGACTGCCCCCCCCCCCATTTCCCCAGACCTTAATCCAATTGAGCACATTTGGGACACCATATCTCGGTCTATCCACCAACGGCAGGTTGCACTACAAGAGTGTCCAGGACTTGGCAGATGCTTTGGTCCATTTGTGGGAGGAGATCCCCCAGGAGACCCATCCGCCGCCTCATCAGAAGCATATCTAGACGTTGCTGGGCCGTCATGTGATCACATCGAGGCCACACCCACTTTCATGCTGTAGCACATCTGTATTGATGTCCATCGGCATCTCCAGAGTGTTTATGTCTTTCCCAGGGTTGAGTTTCTACTGAAAGAGAGTAAATAGAAGTGGGGAAATGACAGAGCCTTGTGGAGCTCCTGTGGAGACGGTCTTGATGGAGGTGATTGTTTACTCTGACGGTTGAGGTCTCTCTGTCAGGAAGGACAGTACCTAGAGGATCAGGTGAGAGTTAATGTCCACGTGGAGCAGCTGAGGTGTCGTTGCTGAGCTTTAAAGGCACTTGAGTTTGTTTTGAAAATCTTTTAAGTACCATATGCTGGAGAACTTGTCAGGATCTCCTGGACAACATCAGTCTGTCTTTGGACCACATCTGCAGATCAAAGTAAACAGATGCAGCACCAGAGGAGCCGTCACTCTAGTTGTTTTCCGTCTGTTTTTGCGTCTGCAGCCCAGATCCCCTCTTGAGCTGAACATGATCAGGAGAGGTTGTCGTTGGCCGTAAATGATGCAACACTGAAGCCCGAAACAAAAACATGCCGGATTTTCTGGGCTTTTCTTCTCCAAGAAATTCCCACACGACGGGGGGAAAAGTCGGAAAAGCAAAAAGCAACAGTTGGGATCTGGATTAATGAGGTGAAAGCTGATGAGCAGCTCATGCTGCAGGCCTGTTTGTTTAGGATCCATTTAGAGGTTTGAAACTGCAGAGGTCGATCTGACGCACACCTGACAGCTGCTTCTTAACTGATCGGAACTTGAGCAAAGAATTCTCACTTGGCTTGTTTTTTCAAAGAATTCTTCCTAAATTGGGGTGGGGAAATCTTGAAATAATTTCCCTACTTGTTCTTTGAAAACATGCCTTGATGTTGCTGCGTTTTTACATCTCGGAATCTTTAAATGTTTTTAATACAATTTTACGAATATTTTTTTTTAATTTATTTATATTCTCTTGTCAACAAGATGTTAAATGACTTAACCTGGCTTTGACTGTGGAGTTTGTGTGCTTTACAACTCTTTTGTGATGTGCTGGTTCCCTGCTGTGCGGTTTCCGTTCGCATTTTCCTTCAGATAAAAACAGGAAACAGAGACATGACGTTGAACAGCCTCATCAAAACAAAAGAAGTTTGGAGAACACCTGCTTGTTCCAGATAATCCTGTTTTGTTTCAGACACAAAACTAAAGTCACTTTAAACAGTTTGACAGTATATCAGGAACTGGTTGTGTAGGACCCAAAATGCAGGAGACCGGGCTTGGTGGCAGAAACGTATACATTTAGTTCACTAGAACATGACAAAATCCATGTAAAAAACAAAAAAGTGACAAAGGAGATGACCTAACAATAGCTGAAAACCAGACACTTAAATACCCTGAAGGGTAATTAACAGAAATGAAAACATCTGAGATGATTACCAACCTGAACCCGAACATAACAACAACTTGATTTAAACTTCTGAAGGTAAAAATCATGTCATATATTAACAGTTTCCAGGAGAAATTCCAGACATTATCCTGTCTTTCAGTTCAGTAACGGTAGTTATTGGGGCTGTTTTTCTAAGATGGCTCTCCCGTGGTGTTGCAATTGTATTGGGCCTTACATGATACATGCCTACTGGCTCACCGCACTCCACGAGCGCCCGGCAGCACAAATGAACCAGCTGCTAAGAGATGGGACTCACCCCAAATGGCTAATAGAAGGGTGAACGATCCTGATCCAGAAGGATCCCTCAAAGGGTGCAGTCCCATCCAACTACCAGCCAATAACCTGTCTCTCCACAACATGGAAGCTCATGTCAGGCATCATTGCAACCAAGATAAATAGGCACATGGATCAATTCATGAGTAACACACAGAAGGGCATTGGTAGAGACTCCAGAGGAGCCAAACACCAACTCCTGGTCGACAGAACAGTCGCCCAAGACTGCAGGTCACGACACACCAACCTGTGCACAGCCTGGATTGATTACAAGAAGGCCTATGACTCAATGCCACACACATGGATCACTGAATGCTTGGAGCTGTACAACATCAACAGGATTCTAAGAGCCTTCATAGGAAACTCCATGAAGCTGTTGAAGCCAATGGGAAGCCACTTGCACAAGTGTCCATCAAATGTGGGATATACCAAGGTAATGCTCTGTCCCCACTGCTGTTCTGCATAGGTCTGAACCCCCTCAGCCAAATAATCAGCAAGACTGGCTATGGATACCGACTCAGGAATGGGGCCAACATCAGTCACCTCCTCTACATGGATGACATCAAGCTATATGCTAAGAGCGAGCGCGACATTGACTCCCTTATCCACACCACCAGGATCTACAGTACTGACATTGGGATGTCATTCGGGCTCGAGAAATGCAGCCGGATGGTGACAAAGAGAGGCAAGGTAGTCCACACAGGGGGGGTCTCACTCCCAGAAGGAACAATAGCAGACATTGAGGACAGTTACAAGTACCTCGGAATTCCTCAGGCAAATGGCAACCTGGAGCAGGCAACAAGGAAAGCTGCAACAACTAAATACCTCCAACGGGTAAGGCAAGTCCTGAAAAACAGTCAAACGTGTTCTGTAAGTCTTTGCAAGGTTTTCACAAACTGTTGCTGGTATTTTGGTCCATTCCTCCATGCGCATCTCCTCTAGAGCAGTGATGTTTTGGGGCTGTTGCTGGGCAACACGGACTTTCAGCTCCTTCCAAAAATTTTTATGGGTTTGAGATATGACGACTGGCTAGGCCACTCCCGGACCTTGAAATGCGTCTTATGAAGCCACTCCTTCAAAAGAAGTAGGGCAGCGTGTTTGGGATCGTTGTCATGTTGGTGTCTCTCATAGTTGAGGTCTACCTCTGATGAAAACTGCAGGCCTCTCTCATCTTTTTAAGTGGGAGAACTTTCACAATTGGTGGTTGACTAAATACTTTTCTTGCCTCACTGTACAGTCATTGGACAAACAAAGCAGAAAATGAATGGAAATGACCAAGAACCAAACAGGACAGTTTGGCTGCACCTCTATTCAGCTGCTGATGTGTGATCTGGTTCTGCTTTGGCCACAGTTTTTGTGACCTTTAGCTCTTTTTAAGCTAATGAACTCTCACCCTTTCAAAAGTTGTGGTAAGAAAAAGAGATTTACAAGTTTGCAAATCTAATCCAGCCTGCAGTCCATTTACCAACCTTAAATTTTCTTTATCGCTTCCGTCAAAAGTGTTCGTACGCGGTTGCATATCATTCCAAGATATAAGCTAAAGAACTAAATGTTTGGAAGCACATATAACGACTGGGATTTTGTTAGCTGCAAACTTGATGGAAGAATTACGACTTTGTTGACTTTTCCTCTTGGAGTCTGTTCCTCTCTGCTGTGGATCTGGCATCTGCTTCCATCTCTGCTCACGTTGTTCCAAATATTTCCCCTGCAAAGTAGAGGATCCAGCGGCAGCAAGAGAAGAAAAACAAATGCGGTCAGAATTTTTCGAGGAAAATGTTGTCACTTTCATGGAGCAAAAAATCCAAGAAAGAGGGATGGTTTTCAGTGTCGGCAATGTTTGGTACATCGGTGCAGCTTCCTTCTCTAAACTTCCACACCAAAGTAGAACCACATAAACACTATTCACTTCTAAAAATATATTTACTGATTGAAAAATGAATATTTACAGCTGCATAGATGGAGAACGTTGTACTACTTCATTGATCCCAACTTAAAGATGATTGTGCTTCATGACAGAAATATAGCCACGACAGTAAAAAAAAAATAGTCTAATGCTTTAGCACAACATGACTGAGATGTATGGGAATACCCCCTTCTAACTAAATGTGGGGTCTGCAACTTTTAACGCTAAAACAGTTTTTTTTATCAATCAAAACCCAGAAAGAGCTGCAAAGCCCCACCTCAATGTTCAGAAAAAATGTTCTATTTATGTTGTTGTGACCATTAAACTCCTTATTTATAAGGTGGAGCTATTTCTCTTCTATTAATAATATTTAATAGCAGCACATGGAAGTTCCTTTTCAGGAACCTTTTCAGGTGTGCCTTTGAACAGCAACTATACACTGATGTGCACTAGAAGATAAAAAAAGTTGAACTATAAAGTGAACTTTAAACCTTTGCTCAGTTATCTGACAAGGAATTAAAGCAAATTAACCAAAACAACAAAGATGATTTATTCAAATCATATAAAGCATTAAAAAAAATCGATACCAATAATTGTATTAATCTGAGCCAATCAAATGAGTCTCTTCATCTGCAAAGATCTTTTTTAATTTTTTAATCTTATTTGTGTTAATTTAGTTTTGTTGGGGTACTTTGGTCCTGGTCTATTTTCTCACTGCGTGGGTCTGAAAACTATAAATGTTTTTGTTAAGCTTATACATTTCAATAGTTTAGCTTGTTTTATGTCTGCCTTTGGCTTCCTATTGAGATTATCAACAATCCTACATCCAACCTTTTGCTTTGGTGTGAAAACTTTTTACACACCAAACCAAAACTGCTGCAGAGTTTACCGTGAAAGATTATAAGAGACGGATCTCCAAGTATAAAACACAAAATTAACATTCTGCTGGTGCTTCTAACCTGTTTGCATTTGTCAAACCACCTCACTTCTTCTCCAGCAGAACCACTGATGCCCTTTCCAATCTGAACTAATGACTTTGGCTCAGTTGAATTACACAAACTTAAACTTTTTATTCCAAGATCAGTTGAAAAAACTTTCTACTATACTAACATTTTTCTGCAACAGCTTCCCTTGTTTTTTGTGCTTGTTTTCAAAACGAGCCTCTGCAGACCGTCTGGACATTTCTCAAAGAAGTGCAGAATTCAGGGGGAGGACAGACGTGCAAAAGCCAAAAAATTCTTTGAAAAAATGAGACCCTTCCACACAAAAATGACTGAAAATGAAAAGATCCCTACTTATTATGCAAGTACATTTCAATACATTAATGAAGATTTTGAAAGAATTAATTTGGTAAAAGAATCTGGGCTTTAAATATTTGCTTTTAAATGGTTTGTGAGATAATGTTGAAGCAAAAGTAAGGCATTCATCAGACTTCATTGATTAAATAATTGGTCTCTGTGATCTGCTATTTGGCTCAAAGGTTTCATTGCAGTGGTGTGGCCTTTCCGCCTTTAGGACGGCTCCAGATGGGCTTGCTCCATCATGTCTCCTCAACTCTTACCAGATGAACTTGACACGAACTTTTAACTCTACCAGTTTTTCACAAGCTCTTTTTATTTTTATTTTACGTTTTAAATGTTCACATTTTTATCGCAAATGTAACGTATTGTTTCCTCCTAGCCAGGACTCCCTTGAAAAAGAAATTCTTAATCTTAATGGGACATTTCCTGGGTAAATAACGGTAATAAAAAAACAAACTGCATGACGGCAGCTTTCAACACATCACTGAAAGTATGTGGCAGCTTTTCACCTTTTTTTCCTTCCTATTTTCTCTTTGATCAGCTGAACTGGCCTGTAAAGACTCATCTGACTGCAGTAGAGCTGTTCAGTCATTTATTTGTTAAGATGATCAGTGAAGCTGAAAATTGTCTTTGGCTTAGGACATAAAAGAAACGATGGAACAATGGGCTTTTATAAAACACTGACAAAGAATCTAATATGTAGAAATGCAAAGACAAAAATGTCATAGGAGAATGCACAAGAGCAAAAGATGTGATGTATATTTATTGTCATATTTGCCTGGTTTTGTAGCAAATGTGCAACAACAGATTAAAATATAACGTAATTTTTAACCCACATTTACATAGTTTTTACATAGAAGAAGTTTGAAATAACTAGTATCTTTGGTAAAAACCGATATAAATAGCCTGTAGCTCTGATGAATTCCTCCTGCTGGGCCTGCGGTGACTGAAACATTGCTTTGTAATTGTGCGCGCGGTCATCAGATTTAACGAGGGGCCCTCGCGCCAGGCGCAGCCTCGTTAACTGCCCATGAAACAGCCCAAAGGTTCACAAGTTTACGCTCGGTCTTCCTCCTCTCCCCGCCCAATGGTTGGTCGGAGGCGCTATTTAAGAAGGAGTCAGTTGAAGGTGGCTCAGATGACCGCGCCGTGCGCAACCACGCAAGTACGCTCCGGATTTACGCGCTGCTGCTGAGGGTGACAGTCACAGGTTTCTGCAAAGACTCGCTCTTCAAAAGGAAAAGGCTGGGAAAGAAATGAGAGCGTGTCAACTTGGCTTCTTGTTCGTCGTGGTGTCAAACGCAGCTGTGCAGCATGTGATGTCCTTGGAAGGAGAGGAGCTCGCAGATTCCCCGTTTGGTGAGTTTTCACTTCATTCAGTCACTTTTGCGCGCGCGCATCCAGATTTTCCTGCACGAGTAAAAGTGAGCAAAAAGGTTAGAAAAGTGATGCGATGTGTTGTCTATGCTGTGACGTTGGTAAATCTGCGGGAGTGTAAATGTGTGCATTTATTACATGTCATAAACCTGTGAAGCTTGTTGAAGCTGGAGCCCAGACCTCCAGCACCCAGCCCCTCCCTCAAAACTATAGTTTGGGTCAGCTGACTGTCAGGATCACTGACCGCTCCTGGTGAAATGACAGGATTAAGACCACTTCTGAACACCAAACTAATCAGGTATTTTGTCAAAATAACATGAATTTTCGTTTCAAAAAGCCTCAAAGATGAGACACATTTTCATGCGACTGTTGCCAAAAGCACAAACAAAAGACCCACTCCGATGAAAATAGTATTTTTTAACATGTTCTTGTGGGATTTTTCTGACGATGGAGGACACAAATAAAGAAAATTAGGCTTTAAATTGCATTACTGGTTATTACTTTATTCAATTCATTGGGATTCAGGTGCAGGTGGAAAAAGCTTGTAGATGTGAGGAGATGCATTGATGAGTCTGGTTAAGATGGTTTCCAGGGAGAAGCAGTTCTCTGATTGCGCCAAGCCAATTGTGAGGTTTGGTTGAGGGAGGATTATGGTGTGGGACTGTTTTTCTTGGGCTGCATTTTGCCTCTTTGTTCCAGTGAGAGGAGCTCCGAATGCTTCCGCTGACAGAGAGATTTTGGACTATTCCATGCTTCCAACTCTGTAGGAACAGTTTCAGGATGGGACCCTTCCTGTTCCAACATGGCTGACCAAGAGAGCCCAAAGAAGAACCACAAAGACTAATAAGAACGATGATGTGGAAGAGAGTTCTGACCCTAACTCAACGTTCTGGAAGAATGGTCAAACACTCCCATAGACCCTGAAAGATGTGGAGAAACTTCCAGAAGCTGTTGGAGCTTATGGGAGAACTGGATATCCTTAGAGTTCATGAGTGTGTAAAGCAGACGAGAAAACACTTCTGTGTCACACTAAACCAGGAACTGTCATCTAGAACACTCCATTAAGACATTGGAGATAACGTGCAGGTGTTTCCTTCACCAGGTAACTTTCTTGACCCTCTGAAAGACTTGTTTGAACCTGAGGATGACAAAAACTCAACAATTGCCAGATTCTCCCTCCGTAAACCATCCCATCCCGACGATGACCTCTGCTTCATCATTCCTGGCCAACCGGAGTCCCTGACGGCCTGCACCTTCAACAGAACTTCCAAGACCTTCCTTTTGATCCACGGATGGACAGTAAGCAGATCCAAATAATAGTTTTGCCACACACACTTTCTTCTGAGACAGCCTTTTCCATAAAATGTCCTCAGAGAAATCATGTTCTATAGCTTTTGTGATGTTTTGGCTCCTCTTGCAATAGCTGAGTGGAATGTATGGAAGCTGGATGCCGAAGTTGGTGTCAGCTCTGTTTGAGAAAGAGCAGAGCGCCAACGTCATCGTGGTGGACTGGCTCAGCTTGGCTCAGAACCACTACGCCGTGGCGGCACAGAACACCAAAGCCGTGGGACAGGAGATCGCTCGATTCATCGACTGGATCGAGGTCAGTCTGAGCAAAAACGCACATCTTTACAAAAAGTAAATTCAAAGGAATATATTTTACAGCTGATAAAGAAAATGTAGAATACATGTTAAATTACTTAAGTGGATAGTAAAAAAAACAAAAACAAACCAGATGTGCATAAAGTCTGGACTAATGATGTCTGCGTTGATGAGATTTAAGATCTAATAAAAAAGGGAGATTCTTCTGAACTTACTCTGTGATGCATGTTCTGTTTTGTACGGCTTTCTGGCGTTTTTAGTTCAGATTCACACAACAGTTTCAGTTATTTTCTCTTAGATTTTTTATTCTGGTTTTTTTGTATTGTTTGTAACAGGAAACCACCAACATTCCTTTAGACAACATCCACCTGATCGGCTACAGCCTCGGCGCTCACGTGGCCGGATTTGCCGGCAGCCATGCTGCCAATAAAGTTGGGAGAATAACTGGTGAGCAGTGGTTTTCATTTTAAAGACAAAGTAAAGCAATCTTTTAATATTATTATTGATTTTCCTTTTGCCTCTGCTGCTTTCCTCCACCTGAAGGGCTCGATCCAGCCGGACCCGACTTTGAGGGCGAACACGCTCACCGGCGGCTGTCTCCGGACGACGCCCACTTTGTGGATGTCCTCCACACTTTCACACGAGGCTCTCTGGGGTTCAGCATCGGGATCCAGCAGCCTGTCGGCCATGTGGACATTTACCCAAATGGAGGCCACTTCCAGCCGGGCTGCAACCTCAGGGGGGCTCTGGAGAAAATATCTAACTTTGGGATTCTTGGTACGGCAGTTGCTTTGATATAAAAGAGGCTTTAGCATCTCTGATTTTAACATCTGTTCTCCGGCTCTTGAACTAACCTTTGAGGAGATATTTTTTTTGCAATCCCACTTTCTTGGTTGGTAAATAATTAAACTTATGGAGATTGAGGTCAGGCAGATGTCAGTTTTTTCAGAACTGGGAAAGCATTTTGTGTGTTTTATTCCTGCAGTTCTTCTTGTTGTGATCTTTGTGCGTTCTCCTGCTTCCCGCTCAGCCGTCACCGATGCGGTGAAGTGTGAACACGAGCGCTCCATCCATCTGTTCATCGACTCCCTTCTGAACGAGCAGGACGCCGTCACGGCCTACAGGTGCGGCAGCAGCGACACCTTCGACCGCGGCATGTGTCTCAACTGCCGCAAGAACCGGTGCAACACGGTGGGCTACGGGGTCAGCAAGGTCCGCAGGGCGCGCAGCGTGCAGATGTACACCAAGACACGCAGCTCCATGCCTTTCAGAGGTCCGACTGCTCTTAATGCTCTTAAAAGCATTTTTCCGAGAATATCTGGAAGATTTCATTCCCTGTTTTTGCCGTCATAATCTAAAGTAAACTGATGGATGCGTATTTTGCCTCTAGTTTATCACTACCAGCTGAAGATCCACTTCTCAAGTAAGGTGAACACTTCCGATGTGCAGCCTTCTCTGTTTGTGTCGCTGTATGGAACCAAAGGAGATGCTGAGGACCTGGAGCTGAGGCTGTGAGTGAAGACTATCTGTCTTTCCTCTGATCTTTTCAACACTGACTTGGCTTTAACGGAGCGCACACGTGATTAGAAAGCCTCTCTGTGAGGTCATGTCGGCGTCACACGAGCACTTCGTCTTCATCTCTTGCAGAGAGGAGAGACTGGTGACAAACAAGACTCACTCCTTTCTGCTGGTGACAGAAAAAGACATTGGCGACCTGCTGATGCTGAAGTTTAAGTGGGAGGAGCCAAGCACCTGGACTGCTTCCAGCCTACTGAAGATGGTTTCTTCGTGGTGGTCCGGCGACTCAAACGGTGGCATGGAGGTGCACAAAATTCGAATCCGAGCCGGCGAGACGCAGAAAAGGTAGGCTAGATGGGAATGAATGAGGTGTTTGGCAGAAGCAGATAGTCAAGCTGTCATGATTTCTTCATTGAAGCCTCGAGAGAAACTGATTTTAATGACACTTTAAAAACATTTCTGCATCCATGTGACACAGAAAGCCACTCTTCTCCGCATCAGAATCAGCTGATTTATGTTGATTGCATGAACGGTTGAGAAGTTAGGCTACTTAAAAGAGCCTTTGTAACTTAAATGTCTCCTGTGTTAAAGGGTCAAAGCGCTAATTGTTGTAATTTAAAACAAAGCAATAGACATCGAAAAAATATGTTAAGACCAGGGTGGAGGCGTGCTCACTTTAGGCGTAAAGTTGGACTTTATGATGTTGGAGTTGCTCCTTTCTGACGCCAGCCCCCAGTGGTCATTTGATGAATTGCTGCTTTTGAAACTTAAAGGTTTTCAGCAAAGTTGGAGTTGGTTACTCCGTATGATTGATTACAAGAATCCTTTTCTTTCTCCCATGAGACACTTGTCCAGATCTAAAAGCCTCAAAAGGTCAGTTTAGGTTTTCTCCTTACGTTTACCATTTTTTCCAGGTGAACGTATGGCCTTTGCTCTAACCGGTGTCATACAGCGGGGCAAAAAGTATTCAGTCAGCCACCAACTGTGCAAGTTTTCCCACTTGAAAAGATGAGAGAGGCCTGTAATTTTCATTATAGGTAAACCTCAACTATGAGAGACACGACATCCAGAAAATCAGATTGTCTGATTTTTAAAGGATTTCCTTTTAAATTATAGTGGAAAATAAGTATTTGGTCAATAACAAAAGCTCAACTCAAAACCTTTTCACATGCACTTTGTTGGCAATGGCAGCAGTCAAACGTTTTCTGGACGCCTTCACAAGGTTTTCACAAACTGTAGCTGGTATTGTGACACCACTACACCGCCATCCTGGCTTGCAGCTCATAAAAAGACATTTTGACAGAGCGCCATCTATCAAACCGACATCATCGTATTCGACATCACTGAACCCAACCACAATAAATCCATGTGTGAGGTGTTTGGGATTATAAGGCACTCTTTAGTTTTAAAAATTGTGCTTTTTGACTGTGCCTTTTTGTGTGGAAAATGCAGTCAATCAAGTTTCATGCTCCGTTGTGAGAAGGTGGTGATGCAAACTGCCAGAGAAATTTCTGCTGAGCAGTTTTCTGTCTGCATCCAGTGAATCTGGAGCAGCAGGTTCAGCTGGTCAAACCTTCATGGAAAAGGAGTCAGTCCTCCATCGAGTCCAATGTGTAGGAGATAGATTTTAGATTTACATTCACATGAATTCATCTTTTTCAGCGTAAAGCCCAGTTTGATCTTGTTGATTAAGCTAACTGAAGAGAATCCTTGCCTTTCCGTCTTCTGCAGGATGGTGTTCTGTGTAAAAGAGCTGCAGGGTTTTTCTCAGGAGGTCACCTTTGTTAAATGTAAAGATGCCTGGAGGATGAACCGGAAAAAAAACGGAGAGGTGCGGCAGCTTCTGTTTCAGTTTTGCCACCGTCCCAACACTATTAGAAATAACAAAGCTTGTTTGTTTCTGCAGAGGAACCGTGGAGATCCGCTCACCGTGAAGAAAACACCAATTTTCTAAGCACTTCAGCACTTAGCAGATGATTTATGCACAACTGAAGCACTTGTAAAACTTCTATGACATATTAGACCGTTGCCACCTTGTACATGTCTACAGAAATATCTATTTTATTTAAAAAAAACTTTTTTTGTGAATACTGTACAATAGTTTAAGTGTTTTTAATGTCCCATTGCTGGTGCTCTACTGACACCAAACACCCTATTTATGTCTAAATATAGATGAAATAAAGTCGGGCCACAAATGTGTGTATTATTTATTAAAGATGTTTGAAAGAGAACAATCCTGATCAGATGCTATAGTGATAAGTTGGTCCCTTTGACAGAGTTCAGTGCAGCTGCTGATGGCTTCCTTCCTGCTCCTGAAGTGCAGATTTCAGGTTTTAGCTCAGACATGAGGAGCTGTAGTTTATCTGGGAAAGCTCAGATGCTTCTTCTGATGAGTTGTGTCCAGGAGGTACAAAACAAACGGAAAGTGTTCTTGGTGAAGCATCAGGAGTAGCTGTTCTGCTAGTTCCTCTCATAATCCAGAGAGGTTGTTCTAATGCTTTAAGACCAAAGGTACCATCAATTTACCTGCACATTGGCCACTGAAGCCCTCATCCTGTTTGCACCTCCATCCCCGTGCCTTAAAAGCTGCTCTGCCTTAACTCTGTGCTTTCCCCTCTGTGGACCTAAAACTATTTCCATGTGAGTGAGGTGGAGAGTTCCTGTCACTCATTTTTGGTCAATAACTACATTTCCAGCTCTTTGGGTGGCGTGCAAACCTCACCTCTTCAGACATCACTATTGTTATTGTGACTCTTCGAAAAGGGAATGTTTAACTTTGTTGCACTGAAAGCAGAGAAAGAAGCTGATAATGGTGGTGCCTGTACTGTTCATTTATGTAAATAAAACTACAGATAAAGGTTTGAATGAGAGGGCGTGGCTAAACATGTTACCTCCACGTGAACAGATTCTGTAAAGTTTATTTCTGCATTTGTACATACTTGTAAATAAGTCTGTGTGGTCATTTCTGTAATAAACCTCTGACATCTGAGACGTCTGCTTGAACTTTTGTGTGAAAAATGGAGATTTTTCCGTCTTGTAGAGGTCACCACAGTTCATCTGTTCACTTATCGTCCCGGCTGAACGTGTGCTGGATCTGAAGAACAGCGGCCTGATCCGTTTCTGGTATCAACAAGCTCCTCACGAAACCAAAACAGAACACGCCGTGTCTCCTTGTCCTCGCAGTTGTGACGCCAGTGCGTTTGCTCGACGGTGTCAAGGTGACCCGGAGAGGAATCAAATTAGGACACTTGTGCGAGCGCAGAAAGCCCATCCAGCAGGTGTTTGTCGAATGGAAAAAAAAAAAAACGTGAACCCACTAATCTTTACAGTGAGTCAGCGTTTCTAACATGCAAGAAAATTCGACCTATTCTAGTCTATTAGATGAACATACAGCTGAATAACTAGACTTTTTGAAGGTTACTCAACAAAACATCCCCAAAACTTCAAAAGTTTCCCTCCTGTTCCAGGCTTTTTTCTTGATTCGCTTTGCTTCCTCTCATCTTACTGACAAGTTGTTGCAAACTATTTGATCCCTGCAAAATGTAAAACTTTGTTTTTAGACATTCAAGATATTTGATCAGCTTTAAAGTTGTTTTAACTTCTCTTTGCTTTCAAAGCTTTTCTCAAAATCAACACAGTCCAGAGTTGTTTGTTTCATTTAGAGCTAGGATCTTAGAAATAAGGAAATTATTATTAAACTTGGTCAAATTCCTTTTGCTCCAAACTCTTGACAAATACTTAATAACTCAATAAAAAACCTCTAATATTCGGTTCAGTTTGATTTTATTTTAATGTTCAGAAAATGTTGACTGACATTCATTGTTATTATTTTGAAAAAAAGAAAAAGAAAACGTGTTAGTTTAAGATTTTATGAGGATTCATTTAGATGGGCCAACTTGTACTATTCTACGGTGGCCCTGAAGTTCAAAATACATCAACAATCTACTCAAAGCAAAAACATTGATTTGATCCCAACTACTATATATATATATATATATAATAATAAAAAAAACAGCTTCACATTTTTAGAAACCAAAACATAAAAATACGGGAACAAAAGAAACATTTTGGAAAGCAAATTGAAATATTTAAAAAAGACAATAAGAAACCGTAAAATGTAGGTACTACAGGACATGGCTGATCATCGATGTCCAGTATTGCTTCATGTCAAATAACGTTCGGTTGGAATAATGGACAAACATTATAATGCTCATCTTTTCCTGGTTCTTATTGTGCTTCGTTTTTTAAAATGTCCTTTTGGTTTCTGTAAATTACTTTTACTTTCCAAAATGTTATGTTGTTTTGCTTTTACAGAAACCGACAGCGGTTGGTTTTGTGTTTTTTGTGTGGAGTGATGTGGACTTCAGGGCCACCAGAGTATTCTCATGTTGTTCACACTGTGGGCTAACATGAATCCTTGGCAGTAGTCTTTCGTCACTGGAATCAAATAAACAACAATTTAGATTCATGAAAACCAAAAAATACAAACCATTTGCTTTAAACTAACAAAGGAAAACATTAATAATTTGGCTGTAAAAACATTAAACTTGAAGTAATTCTATCAAATATTGATTTTTTTTAGCTTATTTTTCCATTTTTGAATGCATGTGTTTCTAGATTTCAAAGTCTTATCAGACGTTTTGTTCATTGGTTGGATACACAGATCCTTTTACTGCTTTCTAGTGATTTTCTTCATAAGAATAATGTTAATTTAGATATTTTTAAGCTACCTCTATTGCAGTTTGTTTCTACACAGGTGTGCTGATGCATGATGGGAGGCAAACCTTTGAAATCAATGGTAAAAGTCAAAGAGTTTCCTCGCACGATCTAAAAACGTCACACACATCAATAGAAGTGGAGCCAGAAAAAATTCCTGCATCAGTTTATGTTTCACCCAAGCAGAAACGGTTTATTTGCGTCGCTGTTGCTGACGGCGAGCCGCCGCCCTTCACAATGCAGATCCCTCTGAGAGAAGCCGGTTTGACCCTTCCCACAGTTGGCAGCGACATTTTCCACAGCACATGCGGGACAGGAGCCCTCCTGAATGCTGACCGGAGACGTTCCCCAGGCGGGAGGAGGCGCAGACGCTCGGTGGCACACCAGAGATATCCGGTGACACGCTGGCATGAGAGACGCTGAGCAGGTGCTGGATGTCATCAGAGGTCATCTGGAGATCCCAAACTGATGAAGGACTCCATCCATGTCCCTTCAAACCGCAGAGTGTTGACTAAACTGCAGCGAGGCATGCCTCAAACGGTGGCAGGGGTCAGAGGTGAGGGGTCAGTCCAGGTCGCGGGTGTTGAGGGTTTGGCTACACAAGCAGACGGTGCCGCCCATCACAGCACACAGCGTCAGGATGACCAGCAGGATGGCCCACCAATGTGCCTGCAGGCAGAAAATCACAAAGACTAAAGCATCTATGAGAGAAAAGCTTTAAACAGAATCAGTTGGATATTAAATTCAGAATTCTAAACCAGATACAGTGCTTTACTGTTTTTGGATAAAAAGGTTCTTAGTGTCTTTTTGTACCGTCTTACACTGATAAAATGATGAGATAAACATTTAGATTGGCTTTAAAGAGATAAATTGGTGCTACATCAACCAATTTCTGCTTTTGTTTTGCGCAGAAATCTGCCATATTTCAATTTCAACTCATCTATTCAGACCCGTGTTGCATTAAATGCCTAACAGCAGAGCTTTAACCCTTTGAAAGCTTAACATGCTCCCAACTGAAGAATTCCGTGTGTTTTATTTTTGTTATTATTATCAGACGAGTTTACACAACCCCTTTTGCTGATGTGTGTGTGTGTCTGCTTGTTGCCTTGTCTATTTGAAGTTCTTCCTTGTTTTGACATATGCAAAGTTTGCTCAACTGTTTCTGTGGGTATTTGCTTGTTCTGTTGTATGTTGAGGGCCCCCTTTGAAAACGAGATGACACATCTCAAGGGGCTCCCCCCACGAACAAATACAGTGTAAACTGTAAAACAGGAAAACTGTTTGGAATGATCTAAGTTGCAGTAAATTGTCATAAAGCCGGTGCCATTGGGTGGACTTTTGGCGAGAGGCAGACGCAAATTTGTGGCTTTTCGTGACCATTCCATATATGTCTAAAGGACTTTTCACGCATAAACCACCAATGTGTAAATTTTATATCTCGTATGGGACACACATATCACTTTGAAATTCTGTAATTGACGCACAAATCCCTAATGAACAGCATAGAAACATCACAATAATCACGCACGGTTCACATTCCACATTAGCGTGTTCTTTGCGTGGTTTACTCGTACTTCTTCCGTGGTTTTAACGTGGTTCATTCATGACAATTTCACGTAAAGACCACAACTTTTCTTACTTTTTTCCACATTTGTTCAATTCAATTTTTATCCGTATACAATTTGCACCAAATGTACGGGGTGGCCGTGTGGCCCGGCCTTAAAGAAGACGGAGGGAGACTTCAGGAAGCGATCGCTCACATCTGCCTGACAAAAAGCGGCACTTTTTCACTCAAATGGCCATTCCTGATTCTCCATGCTTTAGTGAGGAGCCGAACCTCAAAAGCAGCAGAGGGCAGCTGACCGTGAAGACAAAACTGGCTCAGATGACGGAGAAACCTGCTTTCTTCTCACGTTTTTCTATTTATTTCTGATCAAGACTGAATTTTTCTGTTATTTCATGAACAGTGCGACAGGAAAGAGCTGGAATGAACACGATGGAGGTTTCCTCTCTGAGCTGCTTCATTTTCTGCAGTGACTCTGCTAATCTACAGACACAAACTGTGGAGGAAAAGTTCAAATCCCAGCTAGAACAGCTGAAACCCTGAAGATGAAAGACACGTCCAAACCGCTGACATCAGTCAAACGACGATGTTTGCTCAGATCAGATGAACCACATCAGCCTCACCTGAAGTCTGGAAATACTGATCTTTTATTTTGATAGGGGTCTGTTTGGAGTTTCTTAAGCAGACACTTCCTCTCAGACATACATGCCTAATAGGTCTTGGTGGTTGACCCTAAATTGCTTTCTAAGAGATTGTCTGTCTCTTTGCTTGAACCCACAACTCAGACCCTGGTAGGATTTAGACTCCAGAAAACCCCCCAGGACTCAATTTACAAAGAACAGGTATGGATTAGAAATGAAGGATGTTTGAAGACAATCCAGCAGGGACGATTACTGTTTAATAATACAAACATTATGTCAAAATGTGCAATAATAATGTGCTAACTTGCTTTTCTTTGGGGTAGATTTATTCTTAAAGTCCCACTCTGATCATGTTTGGATCTGTTTTCAAAGCATTCTCAGTGGAATTTTCATTTTATTTCAGCCAAAATCAAAAAAACCTGTGTGGCTTTTTTTTAGGACATAGTTTCTGCAGAATGACAGGAGTTCATCAGAAATTCACAAGTAAATTGTGGGCGGGGCTGTTGGCACAGAGCAGCCCCGCCCCCCCTTCCACTTCTTGTTGCTGAAAGCTAAGGGCAGGGAGCTTGTGGCGCGCCTAGCGCATTATATACGCCACAAATAGGATCTTTTTTAAAGCGTTTTTTTTCTTTCATTTGCTCCTGATTCACTATGTGCTGAAGGAATAAATACTCAGAAATGCAATTTTGAGCCTAATTTTCATGAGAAAAATACTCCAAGAACCTGTTAAAAACACAATTTTCAATGGAGTGGGGCTTCAAACTAATCTGAAATGTTGACAAAAGTTTTTTTATTTTTTTATATTACAAATCAGATTGTTGTGTTACTAAAAACTCTGGCAAACTGATCAAACTTCACTCTAAAGAGTTGGCATGTAAACGCTTAACAGTCCTTTGTGGCAGTAGAAAAAAACTGAGAAATCAAACCTGAGTGGTGTCATTTTTACACTTTCCTGTAGGCTCAGTCTTTCCGTTTCTGCATCGTGACAGTTTGATAACATTCTGAATTCCCTCTAAACTCAAAAATACTTCTTTCATCTTCAAAAACTAATGAAATGGACTATAAAATCAATTTTCTGATTAGATTCATCCACTGAAAGGAGTTTAGAAAGCAACACTTTAGCCTCATTTTTTTTTTACGCAAATGCGCATCTGCTCCAAAAGTTATTAATCCGCTGCAGTAATAACTAAATGTAATTGGTTTTCTTTAATCTAAACTCTAAGTTTCATTGCTTTGTCTGCATGTGTTAAAGTACCAAGAAAAAGCAAGCAGATGGTTTTCATCCTCCAAAAATGTGTCACTGTTGAGGAAAACCACAGATTAGCTGCAAAATGATCTTTTGATCTGTGAAGATTGAGTCCAAACTTAACATTAATGTCATTTGAAAACTCTAGGATGATGCAGAAACTTTAGGAGATTTGGGAACTAAACCTTCTTTATTTATTTTTCTATGTCTTTAATCCCTTTTTTATGCAAGAATATAATGAACAAACAACCTTCATCCACTCAGCCATGTCATCAAAGTCGTCCAAATGGAGGAAGGAGTTCTTCAGTCTGGCGATGGGCCCGTCTGCGTCAAGCAGGCGACAAACTTGGAATTTGTCGCAGTAACCTTGATTCTGTGAGCACGGAGCTCCGCCCACGAGGGGCAACGATTCGTTCGTAAAATATGCGGACAGCGTTGGGGAGGTGGAGCTGACACACGTCCCGGGCTCGTCTGAAACGGATAAACACAAGTGACACGGCTGGGTTTACTGTGGGGAACTGGCTTCCTTCATGTTTGCAGCACCCAAACTACCTAAAACATTTCACACTGTGCTTCTCTGACATTCTGAAAACTCCCTGAGGGGAACATTAACCACACATCAATACCCAGCAAGGGGCCATAAATCCAGCTTCTTAAACTCCAACCACTTGAGAGAGCGGACCTCCATCCAAGCTAGTAAAGGCTGATTTGTTGGGAAACAAACTGTAAACACATTCTTCAGCGGAGCATGACTCATGGTTCTGTGGTTACCGGGCTGCTGGCAGCACAAGTGACACTTCTCCCTCATGGAGTCTCCTGGACATCCACACTGCTGCAGGCCGTGCTTCACACACACAGACTGGGCACAGACCTGCAGAAACAGAACAAATACATGTGAATGCATGTGTAACAGCAGGGACGTCCAACCCCCGGTCCCGGGGATCATCCACTCTGCCTGTTCTATAGTTCTCCCCGTTATCTCCTGATAAGCAGACTCAGGTGTCGCCCAACAGGACTGAGTGACCCTGCTCCTCCTGGCTTTCCACAAAGGAAAAATCCACCGGCTGATTTTTTTTCTTCTTTTTTTTCTGTACTGCAAATAATCAATCGGATGCCTCAATGACAGTAGGTGACGCCTGCTGGCCCCACTGACTGTATATGAGAACTGGAGCGAGTGAGTGCGACGTCATCCATAGAAAATTGGTAAACTTCTGGCTCCAACCTAAGTCTTTTTCAGAAAAGGGATGTCGTCAGTAAGCACTGATCGGTCCATGTCGAGATTCTATGGCACCAATCAGGATTTGGGCTTCACAAATAAAATTGAATTGAACTGAATTGAATCTCCAGGACCACATTTGTGCAGCCCTGTTGTTCAGTTTCTGGACTTTTTTCTTGGAAATGTTGGCTGTTTGCATAATACTTGGTTACAAAGATGAAAATCGGTTTTTCAGGTCCAGTTTTGGACAAACTCCAGACTCTTTCATGACTCCAGTCTGGACTGAGTGATCATCGTTCCCTCTAATCAGGAAGAGCTGCAGATAATCACGCAGGCTTTTCGAGAAGATCAAACTCATTTTGGTCTGGTTTGGAGAAGGACTCCAGCGTTTAGCTTGGTTTCTTTCATCTCGTTGCGTTTTCTTGGTTTCTTGACTGTCTGCAGACACGTTTCTGGTTTTTACTTTAGGTTTATCAGCATTTTTGGATGAGTTTATTTATCAACGTTTTAGATTCCCTGGATTTTAAGGTCCTACGCTGGTTCCTCACACTAATCCATTCTTTGTAAAACAAAATAAAATAAAACATTTTTTCTTGTTGACCTACATCTGCAAAAACAGACGATGATAGATTAGATTTATTTAAGGTCAAACTCCAACTTCATCTATGGATCTCTGTTCTTTAGGCCTCATTTAAACACGTTCTGGGTTAATTTTATGTTATGAAACCTTTCGTCAGATTTAAAATATTTTTCTTTCTGGACAATAACAAGGATCCAAACATTGGATGAAGAAACATTCCCAGCTGGAAATAATTCCCTCTTCTCTGTTCAAAAGCACAGTGTGTTTTCTGCTGGGGGAAAATAGCCCGTCTGATACAAGAACAACAACAACAACAACAACAACAACAGCCCCACCGTGTTTGGGATTGAGTCAGTTCAGTTCACACTAATGCTGCTTGGAAATAAGCACAAATTCGTGCACAAAGAAAAGTGGCTTCACGTTTCTGTTGATGCTGGAAGCTCCCAGCTGATGTGCTGGAATGATTTTATCCGGAAGATCAGATTAGAAAAGCATTTCTGAAAGTACACAAGGATGCAGGAAACACACAAAAAATCACAAAGATCATTAAATCATATTTTCTGAATTTTAGAAACCAACAGGTGTAAAAAGTTCGTTGAATCTAAGACATCATTTAAAAAAAACAGGTTGATCCAAACAGACGGCAGTTTTTTTTTTCAGTGGGCTCAAATTCTTGCTTGTTTTTTTGTTTAGTTTTTTTTTCTATTTTAATGTTTTTATTTTATTCTTTGGCTGCTGTTATTTGCTGCTTCCTAAATTGAACTAACAATCAGCAAATGTGTTTAATTCACTTTAAAAAAGCCTGAAAAAAATAGTCGTTGGGTTCTTGAGGGATTAAAAATATTTTTTTCTTGGGGTGTTTTTTTCAATTTTCCTTTGAGGAACATAACAATCAAAGAAACTGACCAGAGATCAGAATGAACAAAACAAACAAAAAAAAACCTTTCGTAACTTTTTTTTCTTTTTTAAATTGTTTAAATTTGTAAAATAAAACCTAAAATTCATTAACAAAAATTACTTTAGTGTTTAGATTTCAGTCTTTGTATTCGGTTTTTTGTTTTGTTATTTCACATAATTTGGAAGAAAAAAGGCATTTTAAGACCCACTCTGATGAAAATGATGTTTTTGGTAACATGTTCTTATGCTCTGCAGATGGCTGTGGTGCAGAGGGAAGATGATGCAGAAGATCACAGGTTTGGTTCCTTGCTCCCATGTGTTGAAGTGTCCTGGGACAAGACACTGAACCCCACATTACTCCTGCTGGTTATTGGATTGGTGCCAGTGTTTGGCAGCCGATTGTAAAGCTGTAAAGCCCTTTGTAAGGACGCAGTGAAGCACTGAATTAGTATTTAGTATTTACCGTTTTCCTGATGAGACAGGAACGCTCTCGACTCTAGTGTTGTCGTTGTTCTTGGTTTCTGAAAACTACAATTTTTCTTTTAAATATTCTAAGCATTCTAAGCATAAACACATTTTTATAACTCAACATTCAACCAAGAATTTTTTATTTGAAATATTCCTTAAATTGACAAAAATAAATCACTGTCCTGTTTTGATCTAAAATGCATTAAAATCTGCTGAACTTTCTTTCCTTCGACTCCTTAAAGACAGAAATGTGTTGATGCTGAACTTCTTCTGGAGCTAAAATCCCAAAAGACTTTGTTTCTTCTACAGTGTAACCTCGTCTTGCATTGACGGATTGCCACGAGTCTGCTGAAGTGCTTTTGAGCGTCTCACCCCGTTCAGACAGATGCGTGTGCCCTGGCTGCAGACGGTGAAGTTCTCCTTGGCCGCTGGTGTGGAGCAGATGGACGAGAGGCCTGAACAGAAGCTGGCCTCCTGACAGTCCGTCTCCTCGTCACATAAGTGAGCGGCGGACTTAAACTGGCAGTCCGGACGACAACACAGACCCTGGCTTGGACTGAAAAGTAAAGACATTCACACACAGACAGAGAGACGAATGTTAAAAAAAGCTTTGACGAAAAACAAGACCCAAAATGAAACGGCTCAGAGTGAAGATCAACAGGGCTTGACAGTGATTGTTAGGAAGCAGATTTAATTCAGATTCAGATAAATCACATGTTCACAATTTAATCAAAGACCCATCATTTTTCAAGTCAGACCCAATTTATTATTTTTTTTATTGAAACGTGCTTTTTTCGAATTACTAAACTGAAAAAAGGTGGAACTCTCTTTAGTAAAGTCACAAAAAACGAACTAAAAGCTGTTTTTGGCTCCAAAAACAAGACAGTTACTTCAAAAGGACCATAGACTGATGGATTTGAAAAAATTCTATTTCATTTTGAAATGAAAATCAATTCTGTATTGATCAGTGAAACCAAGACAGTGGATTTTAAAGGGCCTATATCATGCAAATTCAACTTTTTCTAATATTCAAATACTATTATATAGAAAACCCCAAAGTGGTATTTTGATCCATTAACGCATTTCTGAGTATTCCTCTAAAAACCTGCTCTCTGAGCTACCAGCCCTGCCAATCCACAAAAATAAGCGGCTTCTCACATGGTGACATCACAAAGTGAGGAACCGCCCCTTCCAGGAAGAGTCTGCCCCGCCCCCAGACTAGCACACACGCCCGCTTTCTCAGTGTAGCTAGCGGTGATCAGCTAAACACTTTCCTTTTTTATGAACATCCATCTTTGCAAAAATTCGGGCGCTGATTGATTTTGGCGAAAATCAGCCAAAATCAATTTTTGGCGAAACGCAGCCACGCTGCCGAGGATGACGTCATGAAATGGGCGACACCCACAAGGAGAGAAAGGCGGAGCCTCAAATATCGTGTTGTCTTACTACTAAATAGTAAAATAAACTGCAAAAATAGCTCCTATTTCAATAAAAATCATTCTTTAGTGTGTCAAAGGTAATATATCATCATAGACATAGTTTACTCTGAAAGGCTGGAGAAAAGCATGACATAGGTCCTTTCATGCACATTTGCAGTACCTGCAAGCTTTCTGCGGTTTGAGTTGACACTGGACTCCCACAGGCTCCTTGGCGCTGTAGCAGCAGAGGTCTGTGTCGTTCTGACCAACGTCACACTCCTCGCCGTCCTCCACTATGTGGTTTCCACAGATGGGCTGATGACTGACTGAAAGACGCAGGTAGATAAACATGAGAAACCAAGTGAAGGCCCGAAAGGTCGCCGTCTGCAGGCGCCGTTTGCCTCTCGCCTTCAAAGCAGTCGTCCTTCTTCAGCTTAAGGATGCTGCTGATGCGTTTGATGCTGCACGGCGAGAACTTGTCGCTGTTTTCCCGCACCTCGTCCGTGGCTTGAGGAAACATCAGGTAGCGACCTTTGCCCCCGCTGGAGCCCAGGTCCCCGCAGTTCAAGCCCTCGTCGTGCTGAAAGAAGCAAACCAGCAGACGTGAGGGCTCATTTCAGTGTGAACGTCTTCATTTAGCTGCTGACAGAAACAGCAGGGGGACTCGAACGGAGCTGAAGACATTTTTCAACACTGCTGATCATCACTGAGACGAGGACTTGAACTTGTTAAAGACTTCCTGCTCTTGTGTAGTCGATTAACAACATGTTTGTACAAAAACCAAATTCCTTTTTCTTCAAGACTTGGACTTGTGAGCATCTCTGGATCAAAACAAAAGACTCTTTCCAGGTATTTTTCAGAACCATGACCTGAAGTAAATAGAAGATTTGTCTGCAATCAGACAGAAAGACAAATGTGAGGAACTGCGGACACAACAGAGGACCTCACCATCTGTTTTATGCAACATGAGCCAAACCTCGTTTCTCATCTGTCAGAGCCCAAAGTGAGGATTTCACAAGAACACGGACTCGTGCCTTGATGTGGGCATCTCCACACATTTTACTGCTTAGTGTGATGGATGCCATGAGACAGTTTTGTTGTCTCCATTACATCTGTTTTTATCTCTCAAGGGGGCACTGTGTCTTTATTGATCTGCTAACATTCCAAAAATCATGAAAATGATGAAAAAACACTGTCCTTTGTGTGCCGTGCTGCAGTTTCTTATATACACAACAGCAAACAAACAAAATATGGCTGCATTTAACTTCACTTACAAGAAAAACGAGCTGTCAAATGTAATATTTGGGTTTTGCTACACATCCGATAAATGCTGGTGGTTTGACAAACCATAACACAAAGAACAAAAGATCCACATTGCAACAGAGAAAAGCAGAGTGGAGTCAGAAAGAAAACCTTTTATTTCAAAAAAAGATCTTAAATAAAAAAAAAGGTTTACTCAATGAGGGCTTTAACCATTATACATGCTCCAAAGGCGTAAAATGTTCTTAATATTAAAGAAAACTTTCAATCAACATTTACTTAGAAAAGTGACACCAGTTCATGAAACCATGAATCGATTTTCTTTTAAAGCAATTTCTCATATTTATTTGGGTAAAACTGTTTTTCTGATCACTTCTACAGTGAAAATTCATGATCATCGTCTGTATTTATAAAGCTTATATCATGTAAAATCATCTTTTTTGAGCTTTTAAGTGTATTTAATTGTTAATTCCTAACAAAAACCACCTCAAAGCAGTATTTTGATCCATTCACACATTTCTAAAAACTCCTCTGAAAAGCTGCTCTCTGAGCACCAGCCCCTCCCAATCCACGAACACGAGTGGGTTCTCCCATTGTGACATCACAAAGTGAGGAACCGCCCCTTCCAGGAAGAGTCTGTGCTGCCAGCTCCAGGCTAACAGACACGCCCACTTTATCTGTGGAGCTAGCGGTGCTCGGCTAAACGCTTTCCTTTCATATCCACAACATGAACATCCATCTTTGCAAAAGTTTAGATGTTGTTTTTTTTCGCGGGCGCAGACACGCTGCCGAGGCCGGATCTAGGATGATGTCATGAAATGGGCGGCACCCACGAGGAGTGACAGGGCGGAGCCTCAGGGATTGAGTCGTCTTACTTCCAGGTAGCAAAATGAGCTGGAAAAAATAACTAAAAAGAAAAAGTGTTCTTTAGTGTCCCAAAGATATATATGGATATAGTTTCCCCCGGAAAGCTTAAGAAAATCCTGATGTAGGCCCTTTAACACAATTCATATAAAAAAAAAGTGCCGGAAATTAAAGCTAAATATGAATAAAACTAAATTTCATAAATAAATGAATAAAATATAAAAACTACAAAGTAAAAATTCAATTTCAAAAATAGAAGTTTCACTTTTGTTCAAATTATATCACAATTTACATGAAAATTGGTTTTTAAGACAAAGAAAGTTAATCAAATACTAAACCAACATTGATTCTGGGGTTTTGCAAAGATCCCCAGTAGAAGTACATATTGCAGTTTGGATCTAAAAACTCTTTATTCTGTGAAAACAGTTCGTTCAAGTCGACTTTTTGTTAGACTCATAGTTCACAGCTCATTTGTGGAGAAATCTTTAGAGCAAACCTCCAGAAATACAATACCAGAAATACCAGAAATGTAACTGAAAAACAATCACCTGAAGTATGAAAACTGAAAAACACAGAGACTTAAAGTGTTTTTTTTTTTTTTTTTTAAATAAAGTTGTGTTTTAGTGTTTGGCAACCACAACGAACAGTGTATGCATTCCCATGAACAATAAAGAAGTCATTTGTTGTTGTTGGCATGTATTACAGGAAGGTATCGGAGCTCCAGTTTAAAACATGCGAGTGCCGCTCACTAACTTATCTTTGACTTTCTGGTGACGCGATGGCACAGATCCCAATAAAACACATCTGTTGATGGAGATCAAGGTCTCTGATGTCCACTTCAGTGAATTATTCACAAATTGTTCTGCGCAGTGCAAACATTCCTGCACGAGAAGCTCCGACTAAAGTCTGTTTTTTGATTCCCAGAGATGCTGAATAGTACAGAGTCCAAAACCATTTTTTTTGGCGTTTTCCCACTCAGGTTACATCAGGAAACTTGACCATATTTGGGATTTCAAGATTTTTTTCTGGCAAAGCTGCTTTTAGAAGCCATCAAGTGGGATGTCAGTGATGCTGTTGACGGTTTAACGAGAGTTTTATTTGGATTGTTGTGTTTTTTTTTTTGCTGTAAAAAAGCTTAAGAATCAAACTTCCGCTCTGCTGGCGATGAGTGGTAACTAACCGGAGATCCCAGGCTGTGGCCCAGTTCATGAGCCACGGTCAGCGCGACCAGACGAGGGGGCAGGATCTCCCCGTAGTTCTGAATGGTGATGAGCCCCGTGTTGAGGGTGGCCATGGGGCCGTTACGGAGGGTGGTGTACTGTGAACAAATTCCTCCCCAGTTACCTGAATCAAAGAAAAGAGAAGTTGATCGTACTCGACCATGTAAAAAAGAAAAAAAGAAAAGCTTAAAGGTGAACCTGTTGGCCCTTCACAATCCAGACTTGTTGCATAAATGACTTCCTGGAAATATGTTAAACAACAATGCTATCATCATCATCATCTGAATCAGGAAGGTGTTAACAGATTGTATGGTTGACCCAAGTTTAACATCAAAGTGCCATTGGGTCTCCTTTGTCCGGGGCTTTACGTAATATCCCTGAAAGTCCACACTAGCAAACAGCTGCTCATGTTCTCATGGATCGCTGGGATCTGACGTCGTCTCGCAGCCGCCGGGCCAAAAGCTGGACTGCAACCTTCCTGTTGGTGAAACTGCACACCTGTGAAGGTGCTTAATGAATGTGTGTCAGGTCTCAGGGTCATTCCTGGACCATGGAAAGTCAAACTTTACCCCTTTTTTATATGCTTTCCATGCCCCCCCCCCCCCCCATTTCTGTGCCCACGAGGAGTTCCCAGCAACACTTGTGTCACCTTTACATAACCACTCTTACGCAATATTGTCATCTGCCCTGTTGGTGGGTGGGGGGTGGGCTTGTTTTTGAGATTTTGGAGTTCATCAGGTGGGCCGGGGGACTGTGGGAACCACTCGTGGGCCCTCTGCGTGTTTTTGTTTCACAGTAGACGTCCAGGATGGATCAGAGCCAAAAAAAAAAAAAAAAAATAGAGGCTAAAATCAGTTCTAAGGCTGCTGCTGCACTGGGGTCCCCATTCATCAGCTGTTAGCATCTTATTTTCCTGTGAACGAAGCTGGGATCTGCTAACATTGGAAACATTCTTGAAGCTCACTCAGAAATTTATGATTTCGAAGAAACTCGAGGAGAAAAAAAGACAGTGTTGTGTGATTCCTGCCAATTTTTTATGGAATACTCCCTTGGTCATGAAATAAAACTACGTTTATCCCACATAGTCTGGTTTCAATTGAAAACACTCCCCCTCACGGACGATTCAAATAGCTAGAGTTCCTAGAAAGACCAGAACTGGACCCATGCTGCCTTTTTGGAACCAGCTCTTCATCCTCCTCACACAGAGAGGGTCTCTTCCTCAAAAACCCCGCAGATCAACACAAACTGTTTCCTAATGATCGGGGGGGGGGGTCAGGGTACATGTGTACTCAACTGAAGAAGGTTTTTGAACTTACAGTAACACACAAACAAAAACACAGGAACAAAAGCACACACACTCACACACACACAAACAATGGAAGTATTTCCTCATATATGGGGGAAGTACAAATAAAACCTTGAAGTATGAAAACAGACACAGCAGGCACATTGACCGATTTCAAAAAAACAACAACATTGTCCTCGGTGTTCTCATAGCAGATCGGCTCTGGAAGCCGACAGAACAGACTGTAAATACTATAACTGTGTCCAGTAGCTTTCCAGAAAGCCCTCCCTTTTTTGGCGGAGTTCACTGACCTTCAGATGGAACCTTAGAATGGAGTTTATTTGTTGTATTATTAGGCCAACATGACCTTTCCAGTGATGTAAACAAGTCGCTTAATCTGTCTGGAATGCGCCGATAGTTTTGCTCAAAGGTTCTTATTCTTTGTGTAATTTTTTAAATCTCAGCTGCCCTGGTATTATGGAATTAAATAGATTTCTATTCTAGGATTTAACTGTTTGGGGCATTACATAAAGAAACAGGTCTACAACACTCTAGTACAGATGTCTTTTATTCTGGTCCTAAAGATCTACCACCAAACTATCCCACCCCAACTCAATCGATGCTTGGAACACAAGCAGGATGGTGGATCTTTTGGACTTTGTGTGGGAGCCATATTGAGTGATTTGTCCTTTGGGTGTTGCTGTGTCATTTTTGCTGTCAATTATAAATATAGGTTGATGAACTGACCTCAGACAGCTGTGTTTCTGCCAGAAAGGCAAAAGGTTTTCGACAGCTGTTGCGATAAGAAACTGAAGAATGAATGTGAATTTCGTTTTCAATTATGTAAAAATCAAAAATTGTCCGCAAGCTGGATCGGAATGCAAAGACTTCATTTCCCGTTGTGCAGGAAAACGACAGTTTACGGAGCTTTGGGAGTCAACCAGGTCAATCTGCGGTTACGGACATCAGTAGCTTCCAGTTCTAAACTTGCTCTAAGCTCTAAGCTTCTATACTTCCTGTTTTAAATATAATTTCACGCTTGGTGAACCCGTAGAGAAAAAAAGTTCATCCAGATTTTTTTGCAAGCGACAGGTCGTAGTGAACACTCGTACTATAGGCAAGGGTAAGTAAGAGTGTAACAGGTGAGACGCAGGTTTGTCGTAAGGATTTTTCCTTTTTTTAAACCCCCCAAATCCTGTGGACTGCACAAGGAGCCTGTTGGCGCCATTCATGTGATAAGTACCCACTCCTTGCTTGCAGCCTGATTGTTGAAGAAATTACATAAGCATCCTCTAGACACTTAAGTATTGTGTGAACATGCCATGTGTGCGAAATCACTGTTTTTCTCTATTGCTAAAACACCTAACCCTATTGTCTGAACCAAATGCTCAGTGGCCTGAACCCACTGATTGAATCAAACAATCCTTTGGCAAAACCATCAGCACTTCTCACATATTTAGACACAACTTGCCAACACATTTTCATGGTGATGCACCCCTGCTAAAAGTCAAACACAATGAAAGCACAGGTGTCACCACTAGAACACAACAACTCAAAACTGAATACACTTGTGGCTAATGGTATGAGAGAACATACACAGTTAGCCAGTTCAGAGAGCTCTGGTTTGTGAGGCCCCACAATGGATACAAATTTGAGAGGAAGAGTTTGTGTGAGAGGAGGTCAAGGTGTTCGGCAAAGACAAAGAACAGTAATATCTGACGAAATCTGACCCACTGTGATTGACCATGTTCTTGTCTATGATATGAGCATGAGGGAGGTTGGACAATGGGTACAACCAAACATCAGTTGATTCACTGTGTCCACCATAATCCGAAGATTTAGAGAGGAGAAAAAGTAAATAACTTTTACTGACATTATGGTACAGTATGTAAATGCTGACATTACTGTAATGACATATTATAGAGCTGGTAAGTCCTGCCCATCTGTAAAACCCCACTGGACCTCTATATTGACAAACCGTCAATGCAAGAGAATGTGGGAAGATAAGGGCAAGACTTACCAGCTCTATATACTGTACAACAGTATTATGTAATTAAATATATCTTTCACTACATCACATATAATGTCCTAATGTACTGTAGTATTGTAATGGAGGGTTGGTATAACTGTACCCCTAGTATTCCATGAGTATTTTTTGTAACTACATGTTCTCTTTTCATAGAATTGAAATACTGCCACATGGGGGTGGGAGGACAGGTATGTTCTCCCCACACCAAGAGACCCTAATTGTTGATATGTTCTGTGAGAACAATGCCATTAAACTGAGGGAAATTCAGCAGAAGATCATTCAGGACCATCTAAATTTTGAGGGTGTCAACAGTGACAGCTCTCTACTGTTGATTGTGTCCTCATGCACCACAGACTACGCATGAAACAGCCATACAGCGGGCCCTGTGATCGCAACTCAGACAGTCAAAGAGCAAACATTCCCGCAGTGATGAACTGTAGTGGCCAAAATCCCTTTTTCTGTATCACTCACAAAACAATATCTATTTCTACAGAGGGTTTTTCAACCGGATGCAATGGAAAGACCTTATAATTGCATCTACATGGATGAAGCTGGGTTTAACCTCACCAAATGGAAAAAGGACAGGCCATAATGTGATTGGCCATTTGGCCATTGTTGGTGTTCCTGGGCAGCATGGTGGCAATGTCACATTAAATGCTGCCATCAGCAACTATGGGGTTGTCCACCATCATGCCAACCTGGGGCCTTACAACACTTACCAGCTCCTCATTTTCCTCAATCACATGCGAGATGCTCTGTCGGGGCAGTGGGATGAGCATCCCGTCTATCTTGTTGTTTTAGACAATGTGTGTTTTCACAGAACCCTCCAGGTTAGAGAGTGCTTATATGAACCAATGTTTTATTCATCTTTGCCTTCCACCCTAGTTCCCTGTCCCTAAACCCTCTTGAGGAATTCTCCTTATGGCGGGGAAGGTATATGAACGCCAACCTTACGCATCTCCTGCAAGCCTGTGGTGAATGCAGAAGATTTATTTCTTTTTGCTTTTTGTACAAGTCCTAAATGCACAGGTTTTCTGCAACATGCATTTAGCTTACAGTCAACACTAAACTTGTATTTCTCCAGCTTCATGGCCTGAGCATTGTGTTTTCTATTTTTCTACTTTGTGTTTAGTGCCTGTTCAATGGCTTTTAAGTTCAACTGACTTGGGGCACGATTTCATAACAAAGTTCAGTTTTGAGGACAGATTGAGCTGTGTTGAGGGTGAAAGTTTGGTTTTGCAAGAAGTATCTGATGGTTTGTGACTGTAGCTTGAAAATTGTTTTTTGTGTTCACAGTTTAGAGAAAACGGGAGCAGCTTTAAAGAAAAGTATCTTAACAATCTAGAAAAACTGTAAGATGCAGTTTTTCTACGCTTTATACGACCCGGCGATGCATGTGACTGAGCCTTCAACTGTATTCTGATGTGCTGGTGGACCAATCCAAGCAAAATGCAATAAAAATGAGAAAAAATCTTCATGCTGCAAGAACAGGAATTTCTCTATTTTTCTAGGACGAGAAGAGAAGTGCTGAACACATGCTCATTTCACCATGAAGGTAGCTGGGTCAGGTGCCAGAAACAGCCCGTGACCCCCCACTGGACAAGGTGGGGAACAGCAGATGGATGGACAGAAATGTTTAACTGTTGCAGCAAGAACAGAAAAGTTTACATTTAATGTAATCCTTTTCCTTTTTTGAAGGAGATTTATGAAATTAACCACATGGTCGAAGTTTCTTTGAGTGAGTAGAAATGGTGGAGACCCAATACTGAGGCTTTCATTGACTGGAGCCTCTGGAAAGTCTAATAATTGCAAAGACAAAGAAAGGGAAGAAGGAACGGCTACAGAGAATGGATGAAAGGAATTGATGAGGAGTTGAGAAGGGTGAGAGATGAATGGGTGGTTGGAAAAGAAGAGGAATAATGAGGAGAGAGCACAAGTGCTAAGACGGGATGACAATTTACATAAGAGAAAAAAATGGAGTTAAAGGGTCAGAAGAGAAAACAAGGAAGATTAAAACAAATGAATGAGGGGTTAAGGAGGGACATTAAGGAGTGAGGAATGAATAAATGACGACTACGGGGTATCAGGAATGAATGGATGGATGCAGAGATTATGGTGAAGTTTGGATGGAGGAAAACAAGAAGAATGGTTGTGGTGTGCTTTTGGGCATGGGAACGGGGTGGATAAATGATGAAAACGAGGTATGGAAGGGAAGAAAGAAAGAAATGGAGGGGAGAAGATTGCAGGTGAGGAGGAATCTTTAGACACATCGCCCTCAGCAATGTGTGTTCAAGCGGCCACTTCCAATGAAAAGCCTATAGAAATGTGCGTATAAGCATGTCTCGGGCTCCTGCGCTCAAACGTCTTGCGCTCATGCGTAACTATGAACATTTCGATGAGTGTTTTTGGGCTCAACGTACAAAACGTACGCGTCGCCATTGAACACGCATCGCCAGTCAAACCAGGTTGAATTTTGTCCAATCAGGGACTTGGAGTTGGTCGTGACGTATGGATGCCGTCCCTTTAGTTTCATGGAAGTGTCAACTGTTTGAAAATTGATCATGGAGGAGAAATCAATCATTGCGGTTTGTTAGTTATATGACTAATTAGGCTAAACGTGAGTCCAATGTGCTGTGTGTGTGTGTACCTGACTTAAGGAGGATGGGCGTGTGTGGGACACTCATCCACCAAGACAACTGATGGTTTTGGGTTGATATCGTGTTTTTGATGGTTTTGCTCCAACATTTTCCCTCGTTTATAAGAAGATGTGTCTGTTTTGGAGTCTTTTCTCGTCATTCAGATGTCAAAGGAAGAGTGTGCAGTTTAATTTGTGACATTTGTGACAAAGTCTTGGTTTTTTTGGTGGTTCGTTGATGATGGTCTTGGTTTCTTTTTGGTTGCTGCTGCCTTTACTTTGCTGCAGACCTTTGTGACCATAACAAGGAATACCCTCGGCACGTGAAATGTAGTGCGGAAAATTACCATGGTGGAGGACTCTCCGAGGTGGATGAAATTTCACTGGTTTGTGTCGAGAAAAAAAGCTTTGGGCCCCAACCCCCCACCTTGGACTCATGTGTTAACGGAGTAGAGGAGGAGTTCAGAGTGGTGGATGGGGGTAGTGAGTGTCTGTTTGTGTGCTTTCTGAATGAAGGTCTTTGGGTTTATGTCCTGCAATTAGACCCCTTTCATTGCCCAAGACTACTACTAAGCTGCAGTACATAAACACACGGGGGCCGAGTGTATCTGTTTGCATGAGGGTAAAACATTATCCATCACACGAGACTGAAAGCTCGCACCCCTCCAACTCTGTGAATCTACAGGGCACGTCCCTCATGTGACATGTCACCATGGCAACCATGCTGTGGAATGCAGACTTCAATCCCTCGTAAGACGTAGCCGTTTGTGTGTCCTTGGTGTGTTCTTGCTCCAAAATGTTCACCCCGGTCACGTGTCGGTGTGGTGGTCTGCTCTCACACCCCTCCACTTCAGCCAATCAACAGTCTGGGAGGCAAAGTGTCAATGGAAGCAGCAGGTAGAAACTTCTGACCAAAACAAACCACAAAGAGTCCCACACATGAAGAGACGGCTGATGTTTGGAGGGATCCCACAGCTCTGTGGATTTGATGAGGTTATGTATGCAAAAATGTTCCAAACTCCTGGGATAAATTCAATCTGTGTTACGCAGATGTTAAGGAAGTTACGTTTTTTATGATTTAACTTTAATTATATTTTATCTTTAATCTGGATCTGGGAATCTGGAAACATTTAAAAACCAGTTATAAATGCTAATGGCGTTAGCATTTATTTATTTTTTTTTTTTTTAGATGGAGGACATATATAAAGAAAATTAACATTAAAACTGCACTTCTGAGTATTTTTTTTATTCAATTAGATTAAATAAAGGCAAAAAATCTTGCAGTGATGCAAATTTTACAAGCAGCACTCCACAAGCTTCCTGCTCCGCTCTATAAGAATGCATCAAGTATCAGAGAAAAAAGTATTTCATACGTTATTTATAAACTTTTATAACCGTTTATAATGATGCTGGTGCTTTGACGCTATTTGCTGAAGAGAGATAGGAGTCAGAAGTAAAATGTGGATTTTCTGTGTTGCATTTTTCTATAACCGAATCAAAACATATTTGATGAATGAATTGATTTTCTGATTGCTGATTGATTGATTGAGCGATCAGAGATGTGAGCTCCAATCAATCCAGACCAGGGGTGCCCACGCATTTTTTGGCATGCGAGCTTCTAACATTTACCTATATATATGTATATAATAAAAAGCGTTTTTAGCAACAGAGAGAATAATGATGAACCTTTGAAATGTTTTAACAGCACCAGTTTCTGTTAGCTGCAGCACAGATTTCTTTTTTTTCCCTCTGTGAGCCATTGCAGTTCTCTCTCAGTCCTCTCACCAAAGACTGTGGTGCTGCATTAGGTGTTGAGGCCCCATGTTCCCCTGTCAATCTCCCGGTCAGAGGTGTGACTTTCTTGACTGCACGCGTCCGCTAGCGTTCATTTTGAACGCAGGAATGCCTCGTGAAGGAGCCTCTGGAGTGGCAGCTTTAAAACAAACGGGGCGCTCCTCAGAAATTCTTTTTCTTGGCTAATTAGTTTCTTCCAGATTTCTACCTTATGCTTTCACACGTCCAGACTATAATACATTTGTTAAACGTAATATTCCAGCAAGAAAAACACCCTGAGTAAAAAAAAACTTCCAACTGGGGGTGAGATGATGAAATGTTGCATGTTTCTTGTGTGGCTCACCAGCTTTGCCTTCCCAGGCGAGCCCCAAGACTCCACTATAGTCCCGGTTGGTCAGCAGGTATGACAGACAGAAGTTGCCCCAGTTGTTCTCAGAGAACAGACTCAACAACTTCTCAGGCCCGATGTACAACGGGTTCAGAGGATCGCTTTCATCCTCCTCGGTCATCACCTGGATGGAGACAAAACATTTCATGGCACAAAAAAAACCCCAAGAAAAACGCAACCTTCATGTCTTTGTCCGTAAGCTGCATTCACACCAGCGTCGGCAAGGCACATGCAAGCAACCCTTTCTAATGAAAAGTCTAGGTAAATGCACATGTATGCATGTTTCAAAACTCTAAACGTACAAAACGGTAAACCAGTTGAACTTTGACCAGTCAGGGACTTGGATTTGGTAGTGACGTATGAATGGCGTCCCCGTTGATTCACAAAAGTGCAACCCATGTGAAAATTATTATGGAAAAGAAATTAATAATTCAAGTTTGAGCCTAGAAGGAATTATGTGACATCAAGTCTCTTATAAACTGGACTGGAGCTGTGAATGAAAAAGCCTGCAGCCAGATTCACGAGATTTGAACTGTTTTGGCCAGGCATGTGACGTGTTTAGCACATGGTGCTACTCGATGCTAGCGCATGTAGCTGCAGTAGTGAGATATATTATATTTGGCCCACTTGGCCTTGCTGGTTGGGTATCTTACCACTGCAGCTACATGCGCTAGCATCGAGTACCACCATATGCTAAACGTAGCATTAGTCCCAACTGCGGTGTTACAGGTGTAAAATGGACTGTCTGCAGGTGTAAAATGATCAACCTGTAGAGCCAAAATGTTGGTGCACATTTCTTTCAACAGGTGTGCTGCAGGCCACAGGCCGTAGAGGCCCCTTATGCAACACGCAAGGGGATATAAACAGGAAATAGGTGTGACGCATGGATTTTTCATTTTTTAACGTGTTTATGTGATAATTGGGCATTCTTTGTGTGCAGTCTGACTGTGAAAAATGGGTAAATTTGACAGAGTGTAGGTTGTGTGGACATCCTACTGGCACGCAAGTCTCATGTAAACCTTTAAGTGCAGCACTTGTGTGGTCAAAAAGTACGTAAGTACTTCGGCTGCCCCTCTCTGTGACCCTCTACGGCAGGGCTGCTCATTCCTGGTCCTCGAGATCTACCACCCTGCCTGTTTTCCAGCTCTCTCTGCACTGCTTCTTCTGATTACCTGGACCAGGTGTGTTCATTCAATCAGAATCCAGAGACATCTGATTGAATGACATCAGGGTGGTAGATCTTGAGGACCAGGAATGAGCAGCCCTGCTCTACAGGCTCGGACAACACTAAAACCTGCGGCACATATACGGGTCACGACTAAGACCCTAAAAATCTCAGTCAAAACATTTGTTGGCTTACTGATGAGTTGATCTGAACATACTTTAAGAAATTAAAGTCAGTCTGTGACTTTAACCCTTGTGCTATCCTATGCCCCCCCCCCTTCCATTGACATGACAGAGGTGGATAAAGGTGGAGAGGATTTCATGTAATCCATGGACACCAGTGAAGATCACAAATCATTGAAGAAAAAAGGTTCAGAGCTCTGTCTAGTGGGTCTAGATGACCCACTCCCAATGTTAACGTGTCTAGGATAGACCAATGGTTAAGGATGCTTCCAGGATGTTTTCAGGGACGTTTTTTCTCAACTTACGCGAAGAGATTTAACTTTGAAGTTAATCAAGTTGATCCCTTCAAAGTCTGCTTTGTCGAAGATGTCGTTAACGGCTCGTATGTAGAAGGCAACCTGTAAAAATGCAGAGAAACATCAATAAATGTCACACAAAATTGCCTCCTCTTACACCAGTTTGCTGGTCTAATGTAACGTTGATAACAAAAGGTATTTTATCAAGAAAATTCAAGAGCGTTTTCGATTAAAAAAAAAAAAGATTAAAGTTTTCTGTAATGTGCCCCTAACATGGTTAAATTAACTTTTATGACACCCTTTGGTCAACAGACAAAGGCAACAACAACATAATTCTTTCAGTTAAATTCAAAAAGTGTAAAAGGAAAAATTTCATTTGAAGAAAACAGTCAATGAGAAAACCTGTCAGAAGGCTTAAAAAACAAGAGAAAAGCCTTTTTTATTAGTGGCCAGACAGTTTGTCAGTCTTTCTAGTGCGAGCCACTCCCCTGTGCGAGTCTGAATGTGTTTAATAAGATAAATAAAAACGAAACAGAGGAGTTCCCGGAGAAAAGTTTGAGAACATAAATATTGATACTTCAGACAAAGGGGACGCCGAGAACTAGGCCAACATTTGGTTATTTAAACTCATAGATCTCATCTCAGCGTGACTTACATGATCCCTTTTTACCCGGCACAACAGAAGTCTGGCTGGGATCCAGCGATAACAACGTTGTGTGTTTCAAGTGGAAAGAATCTGAGGAGGCGACGAAAGGACGGAGGCGTGGTGTGGCCTCATGAAGCAGCGCAAGAAGACAGAAACGGCTGGATTCTGATTGAGTCCTCACAAATATCTAGCTTAGTTTAGGGGTGGGCAAACTTTGTGATTCCTGGGCCAGAAAGGGTTCTAAAATTTGACAAAAAGGCCGGACCGGGTGCAGATGCTGGATGGTAATTCACCTCATTAGACAAAGAAATAACATCTGGACAAAAACATGATTTCATTTTGATTGAAAATCAATATAAATATGTTTTAAAACAGAAAAGTTTGGAGTTTTAATTTAAAAAATTGTGGCTTTTGTTCTCATTTTACTGATAATTGCACCTATGGGTTTCTGTCCCTCAGAGAAAAACACAAACTTTAAACAAATGCTGCGTTCAGGTGATGTTGAAATGATCGGGAAAAAATTCAATTAAACTAGAAATGTCTAATTTGACAAAAATCTATTTCTCCGACACCACATGAAAGCAAGATAAACACCTTCCTTTTACATGCACATTCATCTCTGCAAAAGTTCAGATGTTTGTTTTCGTGGACGAAACGCAGACACGCCCCTAAATGGGTGGCACCCACGCGGAGCGAAAGGCGGAGCCTCCGAGATCGAGTCGTCTTACTTCCGGTAAAGGTAATATACTATCACACACATGGATATAGTTCACTCTGATCTGATTATTAGTATAATTTATTCCAGCCAGATTAAATAGTATTCGCGGTTTGCCCACGCCTGGCTCAGATTACGTCAGACACTGGAAGTATGAGCCAAAAACTCAAGTCAGGGTCAAACTCTTTCATGGGTTTGATCCTGGTTTCCCCTCCTAAAGGACAAAAACACACTTCCAACTTGTAATATTAGGGATTTTGCTGCAAATGTTTCACGAAATCCTAAAAAAACCCCTGATGTTTACAGAACATTTTCGGCTTCCTTGGAGTTCAAAGACACAGAGGACACAAACTGTTCCACACGGGCGCCTAGATTTTGTTTTGATGAATCATCTATTGATTAAACGCCTAAGCTCCATCGTGTTCTTGGCATCCGCAGTTGTTGCCCCGTTCAGGACATGCAGCGCTCCACATTCGTGATGTGGAGTAACTGCTCCTCCTCCAAACACAGACGTCAAGAACAGAGGGACGCTGGGTAGGAACCTGCAGCGTGAAGGGGCCTTACATTCAGCACCAGAGCAGCATTAAAAAAAACACCAAAGTCATTGCTCTGCCGTTCAAGGGGTCATAGTGAAACGCGTACACAAACCTGACTTTCAGCGAGGTTTGAAGCGAACTCCGACTGAACAAGATGTGCTCTAAAAACACAATCTGTGTCTAATGAGGTTTGATTAAGAGGACTAATGTTCTGATTTGATCAGATAGTTAATCATCCCTTTTTTTTCTTTGGAATAATTCACCTGAGCCACAACAGCTTCAACAGATTTGAACTTGTTGTAGTAGAGATGATCGACATGGAGGTGGAGCAGGCAGCTGGTCTTCGACTCATCGATTGTTCTTCTAGGACGGCTCACCGTTGCCTCCTGTCAGACAAAATTCAGGGAAAAACAGACAGGTGACAGTTCTAAAAATGGAAAAGAAAATGATGCTCACGTGATCTCTGCTGTGCACATTCATCTTTGCAAAAGTTCAGACGCTTTTTTTGTTTTCGTGTGCAAAACGCAGACATGCCGCTGAATGGGCGGCACCCGGGCAAAGCGAAAGGCGGGGCCTAAGAGATCGAGTCGTCTGCAAAAACAACTCATATTTCATAAACACAGTGATATGTTCTTTAGTGTGTCAAAGGTAAAATGCTCACATATATGGACATAGTTCACTCCGAAAGATTTAGGGATAATCAATATAATTTATTCCTGTTTTGCGAGCAAGACTCAATAGTTTAACGGGCCGATGTGGTTATGATTATGTCAGACACTGGAAGTTTGATTCTTCTTCTAGGACGGCTCACCGCTGCTTCCTGTCAGACAAAATTCAGGAAAAAAGAGACAGGTGTATGTTAAAAAAAATGATCACATGATTTTTCACTTTTAAAGAACAAGTTTAAGTGAATGGAAGCAGCGTGAGAACCCTGGCCTTCACGGAGGTGACCGTGTTTTGCTTGGGTGTCCCCCTAGGAGTGGGGGTATGTCTCCACAGAAATGCAGTTACGAGAAAAGAAAAGAAAAAAACATCTGCTCAGGTCATTTCAGAGGCTGGAAATGATCTCCACTGGCAGGCATGTTGTTAAAAATGGAGCTGCAGCGACGTCCACACATCCACCGATCACAATGGGCGTCGGGGCCACAACCCACTCGGTCAAAGGTTGACAATAATGAGGATACTCAAGGGGGAGATCAACCTGATACATGCGGCGGATGTTTAGAAAAGCTGTTTTTAACATAAAACAACACACTCAAGGTTGACTGGAAGGAGACACGCTCACACACACACCTCTGTCCGTTTTACAACGTCCCTCCAGACCAATAATCTGCCGTTGTCCTTAAGAAATGCAGACTCTTCAAACAAATGAAGGGATGATGTTAAACTGGGGCCATTGTGGCTAACCCGAGTGCATTTCCTCTTTAGGATTGAGGAGTTCTTCGCCTTCCATTTTAGTCACAAAGGAGAACGTTCAGCGTGGCGGGCTCACGTCTGCGTACCTCAACGGGCCTGAGGCTTTGGCCGAGGATGTTGAGACTCTCGGCCGCACAGAATCCGTCAGAGGGAGGCATCCTTTGTGGAAGGACTGCAAAGCAAACACATGTTTGGGTTCAAACCTGAAGATTTCAGCTCACTCAAGTCAAGAAAGACGCACAAAAATAAAAGTGGAATCACCTTAAAACCAGATTTTCAATTTGGAAAAAATGAATTATCTCAATGTTGAACACGTTTTAAAAAACAAGAGGGATGACATGTTTGTTTGGTAAATGTTTTTGGTTTATGTTTTTTTAGTCCAGGTTTTTAATCATAGAAAAAAAAGCTAGAGGAGATATTTCACCAAAGTTCATTAGGTCCACGGTGAAACTTTTTTTACAAGAAGACAAAACTACAACTAAATATTCAAAGTTAAACTACTCTAAATAACAAAAATGACAAATAATCTACAAACCAGAAAAAGTAAATATGATTATATTCATCTCACGCAGATGTGAACATCCAAACAGGTTTTACATGATGTGCAGTTTATTGACATGCACATCTAACTTTGTGTTGATTTAGTCTTTATTCATTTTTAGCATTGAATAATAAAGTGTTTGGGGGGAAAATGTATCCAAACTTGGAACAAATAAAATAAACAAGGGATGACAGGCAACGCTTGGATGACACGGTTCATTTGGGTTTTGGTTTTGTAATTCAGGTTTTACGTATTTCTTCAAATTTTAAATATTCTTTCAAGCTTACTAATTTTTTCCAAACTTTTCTTTCCATTTTACAATATATATTTTCAAATTTAAACCTGTCTTAAAAATGTTTCCCAATTTACCATTTGGTATTTAATGTACTTTAAGGATCTGCCCTCAAGAATCTTCTTTTTTTTTTTTTTGATGATGTAAAGAAAATGAAGCTTATTAAATGGATTTCTGAGTTTGTCTTTATCCAAATCGTTGAGAGTCATGAGCAGAAGAAAAGCCGCTTTTAAAAAATGATCATAAGTGTGACATATTACGGGGGGCGGGCCACAAGCTTCCTGCTCCTAACTCTCAGGAACGGTGAGGGGAAGGGGGTGCGGGGTTGCTCCATGTAGACTAAATGTAGAATGTATGTCCTAGAAAACTGCACAGGATTTTGGGTTTTGGATAAAACTGCATAATCATAACAATAACTAAAAAAATAAAATAAAAAAAACACTGGGAAAGCTTTGAAAATAGATAAAAAGATCGGAGCGGGACTTTTGCTGTCCTGATTTGATCCCATAAACTTTTACAACCAAGATTTTAGACAGAAATAATTTAGAGGGATGAGTCAAACTCACACTTTGGGGTGTTTTCACATCAGGATTTAGTTTAAAAAAACGCTGAAAAAACTAATTCCTTGTTTCACTGTAGACTTTTGCTCAGAGTGGATTTATAGTTTCTCCAAAATTTCAATTCCTGTTGGCTGTTTTAGATGAAAACACATCAGCAGAAATCCAACTGCAGTCTACTGACAGGTCGACGGCACTTTGAACCACGTTCAGTCTTCAGTTTTTAAGGAAAACCTTTTGTTTAAAAAGACAATAAAAAGAGCTTCATCTTGATAAAATATGAGATAATGGAGAAGCTGATGGACGTGTGCTACATGTGAGGAAGCTAAGTCCATTTCATAAATGTCCTCGTTTGGAAATCTCAATCGCAGCAGATTCGCCTGCAAGAATGCTGCAAAAACTGCTGGTTGGATTTCACTAAAACAACAAGTTTCTGCAGTTTGCAATACCTTAGAGACAGTTTCCTCATTTTTGAATCTGATTTGGAAATGAAGCATCTCTAAAAGAAAAAGAAAATCACTTCAAAAAAAAAAAGGTAGAGAAGTTGAAAGACATTTCAAGGTTCACTGGATCCACAGTGATTCTTTGTATAGAATCTATCCATCAAATCTAAAATTAAATATTTCAGGTTAAACCGCTTCAAACAACAAGAATCTACATACCCTAACATAATTTGAAGGGCAGATATCAAGCCTCCAAATTCTTCATATTTTTTTAAAACTACTTTTAATCATCAAGTTTATTTTTTTCAAAATGTGCACAAATACGATCTTTTTCAAACTTCATCCGCTCCTGATTCAGTATTTAAATAAGAAACAATCAGACAGTTTAAGCTTATTTTTATAAATATGTTCTCCATCATCAGAAAAGATGCTGCAGTAAGATGTCAAAAACACTAAAACCCCCATTTTCCATCAGAGTGGATGTGTAAGATGAATGCACGGATGATGTAAAACCAGCACCATAGCAGTAAACCTATGATGGAATCACAAAGTCCTTCAATCACAAACGTCTAGTCGGAGCGGGAGTGAGGTGGACGTATAGGCCTGAATACTTGGCGTGACCCACTCCAGAGTTATTTACAGACTTCTCTTCATGCACATACTTTGACTCTGCGTTTGTCATGGGATCTGCTTGCCTGCCAGGCTGCAGTGCATCTGTCAGCATCACGACAGCTGCTCATCCAGAGCAAAAACAAAAAGATGTTTCTTCATCAAAGTAGCGTTTCTTTTCAACATTTCAGCCAAAAATGTCCAGCAGCTGTAAGGAAACACTGTTGATGTGACGCGTATTGTGAAAGAGTTTCTCCCAGGGCTTCAGATGTCTTTATATCATGGATTCAGAATTCAGAGAAGGATCAGAAACTTGGCAACATTTCATGCTGCTGCAGCTCCAGCAGCTCAGTCTTTCTTTGTCAGAGACATTTTTCACACCGTATCACAAAGAAAATTCTCAGCAGACAATTAATTTTGCAGCAAAATTTTGTAATTTAGCTCCACATCTCTTGAGAAAATACCGTTTGAAAAAGATTTTATCTGTTACGTAGAAAATACGCTGGGTGGGTTACAAGCTGCTCTGCTCCGCTCCATTCTGATGGATCCCCTTAGCAGACCAACAGACCCATGAACGTCTTTGTTTTCCTCGTCGGACCTGGAATCTGGATCAGAACTGGACGGCTGGATAGATACGAGGTTGCTCGCCATTTGTGTAGTGGCAGTAATGTTTGGTTGGGGTGTGAGGGGTTGTAAGGTAGCAAGCGAGTGAGTAAACAATGGGCGACGGCAATGGGGGGTGGGCTTACTCCATGCTCAAAACTCAGTGGTGAATTTCTGATAAACTCCTGCTGCTCTGCAGGAACGATGTCCTAGAAAACGACCCAGGTTTTTGGAAACGCTTTGAAAACAGGTCCTGGTTAGATCTTCTGGAGACTTTGAACTTTAAACTGAATGAAAAGTACTGTAGAAGTAAAGTTGTGTCCTGTATGTGGATAATGTTACGCTGTACCGGACCATCACCTCATCAAATGACCCTAACAACCTCTGCAGATGGTCCTCAAGCTGGACTTTAACACTTAACCCAAAAAAAGTACAACATTTACAATTACGCTCAAAAAGGCTCCCCATCTGCCAAATGTATCAACACCTCCCCAAAGTGCCCGACTTGGGCGTCATCCTCGACACCCGACTATCTTTTTCAACCCATTGGATCAGCTGGGTCTGGGTCTTGTCTGATCATTTCAAAGGAGTCTGAAGAGAAACATGTTGACCACAAAGCCCTTATATTGGCCTGTTGGCTAAAATAAAGAAATACATCCAGGTGAATGATGAAAACATGTAGATTTAGATCTGACTTTAGCGCCGATGGTCAGAAGTTCAAACTGAAGCAGCTCTTCGGTGGCTGCAGACTCCGGGCTTTTACTCGATTTGTCGTCTTGACGCTGTAATTACACAACGATCTGGCCTGAATGTCTCGGTGACCACCTTGACTGTGCCCTTTGTCCCAGAACTGAGGGGACCTCCCGTCCGTTACCTCATGGGAGCAAGAGCTCCACGCCCAAAAGCTGTGGCCTCCACACGGCAAGCAGAGGAAGTGAACCGCCGCACACACCACACGTCGGCGCCTTGACTCCTAATGGACCACTTTCTGCACGGGTGTTTTTGCTGTTTGCTGAAACACCACTCGCTTCACCAGCTTCCTGCAAAAATGCTAGAGAAGCTACAGGAGAAGGCAGACGGTGACGGACAAAGATCTGGAGTGTTGGGAGAGGTGTGGGTGTTCTGGCACGGTCTGCGCTATCTTCTGAGTAAAATGCCTTCTTGGAATTTATGTAATACAAATGCAAACATGCGCAGGCAGACAGGGAATTACAAGCAGCCAGAAATACACGTTTGGACATTTTCTTATGATTTCCATCTGGGAGAATATCTAAAAACGCCAACATTTCATGCTTTTCTGAGCTTCCTTCCGAGCGCGCTCAATCCCCTAATGCTGCTCCTCCTGTCTTTCCTCCTCCTTATCGTTTCCTTCTCTTGCTACACTACAGACCTTTGGCCTCTATCTTCTGATTCACCCTCGTATTTCACATTTCACTCACTCCTACTATTTCAAAAGTCACCCCCCCCCCAGCTAATGGCGGGAAAGCCTAATCAGCAACCTCTTCATCCTCTAACTCGTCCGTGTCTCCTCAAAAAGGCTGTTGACCCTGACGAGGTCTGAACTTGTGCTAAAGCTGGTCAGCACAGAAGATCTGGATCGCCTTTGGTTCTGCCAAGACGGTTGTAGATCATCGCATTGAAGGAGGAATTTCTCTTTCTGCTCTCTCCCATCATCTTGAGAAGCCAGCTGTGGCTGTGGGGTGTCATCTATAGACTCTCACGCATCAGTTGTGTTTTTGTTTCCTCAGCTTCCGCAGAGGAAGCTCAGCACATCTTACCCATGTCGTCCTTGCGGTAGATTATGGAGAGGTGATCTGTCGGGCTGCCGGTGGATCTGTGGACCGACTCTATGTGGTAGGTTCTGTTTGCTGTTTGGATGGTTCCCTCAAACTGTCCCTGCAACACTGAACCGTAGCAGGCCGAGCCACGCTCACCTGCAACACCGGGACATGGGACACAAGTGATCAAAGGACAAAAATACTCGTTTAAAAAGTGCAATCTCAACAAAAACCTCAATAAACTCATCAGTTTCTGCTTCGGATTCCCCAACGGTGCTCTTTATGACACATGAATCATTGAGATTCACAATATTTCTGCATTGCTTTGCTAGATTTCCACCCACGTTGTGCTCGTGATTATTGTGCTGTTACACGACCCAATGACACCCGGGATCAATCTGATAGATGAACCAGCCAACAAATCAGATGCATTTTAGATGTATTTGTTCTTCTCTGGGCAAAGGAAATTGTCCATATGTGGTTTGTTAAAGGTCAAAACTGCAAAAAAAATTCTATTCTGCTGGGGGGGGGTTTCTTAGTAAAAAAGTTCAAAGTCTTCTTCAAAAATTCAGTGTGAAAAATATACATTTATTTATGAACTGACGGGGAATGAAAACCCTCAAACAAGCTACAGTTCAGATGGATCAGAGCGGCCAAACCCTGGTCCTCAGCACCCACCACCCTGCCTGTTTTCCAGCTTTCCCTGCACATCTTCCTGCTGATTACCTGGATCAGGTGTGTCGAGTCTTTCAAAATAAGGAGACACCTGAGTCAACTGTGGCACAGGCAGGGTGGAGGATTTTAAGGACAGGGTGGGGCATCGCTGTACTAGAGGATCTTTGAGATCATCATCAGGTGTGTTTAATCCACATGACACCTGTTGAGATTGCTGTTATCTCAGGTAACCCTCAGAAAGGTAAAGGTGTTTTTTTAACAGAAGCTACAGTTGCATTAATTTGATAAAAAAAATTATTTCAACAATTTTGTTTCACGTCAAGATATTTTCTTATTTTCAAAATAAGAGATTCCAGTTCCTTTTTATATGCTATTTGAAAATGTACACATTTTTAAAGCACTTTACCTTCAGAGAATCGAAGTGCAGTTGGGTGAAAATGAAGAACAAAGAATAAAAGAACAGAATTCACACTGAGAAACTTCAAGAAATAGATTTTAAAAATTAAATAAAACATGACAATTGTAAAAACTTGAAAAAATATTGACTTTCTTCAGAATGCTTATCTTCTTTTCATCCTAATGACTTTCTTGGAAATGTGAAGAGCTTCATCATCAAATCCCATGACAAAACTCATTCAACAGAGTAAATGAAATCAGCTTTTTCATAGGAATCCCTGGAGTAAAGATGCTCACCCTTTAACGATCCTGAATATAAGTGTGAGAGGTCGACGGATGCAGAGCCGTTTCCACTTTCCACAGAAAAATCCTCAGAAAACACGGAAGCATCTCGCCTCAGAATCAGATGAAACGTCCTGACAGAAACAAACGGAAACTGTTGGCAGATGTTTTCTTCCCGGGAAAGTTTGCAGATTAATCGCAAGCTAACAAATCTGGACCGATGACAAAACTCCTGGTTTTTCACGGGTTTCTGCTTTAGAGTCAGAGGAGGTTACTTATGGAAGCATTTCTGTAGAATAACTAAAAATAAAGTCAATTGATGCAGCTTCATTGTGAAAATGAAAAAGCATTTCTGTTCATCCATTTTAATTGTCAAATTAAATATTTTAACTGAATGTTGCTACACATTTACTGGAGAACTTTTTGAAAATGACATGTCAAATACCATTTTCTTTATTACTTTAATTAAGGGACAGCACGAGCGCTGTTAAAGACGAAAAAGAAAATGTTATTTTTGAGTCAAGAAACGCAGCTTCGTTTTGAAAATGAAAAAGCATTTCTAGTATTGACTTTTATTTTTAACTGTGCTGCAGAAATGCTTCCATAGATACTCAGAGATAAAAAGGTTATTTCTTCGACCTGTGAGGCCGATCCTTGAGTATTTGGAATGTATGTAATACAAATGCAAACATGTTACCGCTGAAAAGCGGTGAAGTTCAGGTGCAGGGTGCCGTCCTCGGGCTGCGTCGCTCTGCGAGCTCTCAGGTGCTTCCTGTGAAGATCCTCCGTGTCGTAGGACAACACCTCGTAATGTTTAATGTACGGACTGATGAAGCTCACAGCACCTGCATGGGGAAGGCAGAAGCAACGCTCTTCACGCCGGGTTTTGCCCTCAAATTCACGTCTTTCAGTCTCATCTCCTGCTTACAGGACGGGACGGATGCTTGGATTCACGGCTACGTCTAGAAATACGTCAAATTTGAAAGGTTTTCTGGATCAAAGAAATCTGCTAGTGCATTGAGTGAAAAAAAAGGTCTTACCAAACTTATTTTGTTATTGAAAAACGTTCTTGAAAATATTAAGACAGTTGTTCCTTAAACAGAAGGTCTTTTTACTTAAGATCCAACTTTTGCAGTGTAGCAGATGAGATCAACTTGAGGTTAAAGTAGGTTTTCAGACAAGAGAAGACTGGAATTTGATCCTTTTTAGAACATCCCAACATTTTTGGTTTTCAATACCAAAGACTGTGACTTTAATCTGATTACATTAAAGTAAAGTTTATGGGTATATTTCATTTGCAGGAAACCAGATGGTACTTTTTTCAGAAATAAGAAATAAATAATTACATACATGTACATACATAGGATAATATGTAGTAAAATGTATTGCACGACAGAGTACAGGCCTAAGAGCAGTAAAGGTTAGGTCAGATTAGATTAGATTAGATTAGATTAGATTTATCAAAATGTATAAAGGGATGTTGCTTTGCATATTTCAGTTTTGGGGGGACAAAAACAGAACAAAGATTCCAATAAAACTCCTTAAAAGAGTATCTAATAGTTACCCAGTACATTTAGGGCAAAGTTATTCAGATTCAAACAGGTTAAGAAATTATCATCAGATGTTCATTTCAGAATAAAAGTAATAATAAAACATTTTGGTACATATTTAATAAAACTGAAAGCGGAATATTTGCACTGACAGCAGACAGGCCTGTTCAAACTGATGATGAATGCTAGTTTAAACGTTCATCTGTTTTTAAATTTCAAAATAAAAGACTCGGAGGCTATCAGCTGCTGCCAGATGCAAAGAAAAGTCCCAACATGCAGGAGACCATGTTTGAATTCCGAAACCTCAATAAAAGCATTTAATTAAAAAAGATTGAAGGCAACAAAGATTTGAAAAAAAAAAGCAGATGAGCTGATATTGAGAAACTTAAACACACTGAAGATCATTAACACAAATCAAGACAGCAATGGATGATTGACAGCCTGAACCGAATGTGACTGACACACGGAAAACAGATCATGATCATGACAAGAACCACGGAAATATCCCAAATACCCAAACGAGTCCTCACTGAAAGGAACTATTTTCTTTAAGTTCTGTCTGACATTTGGACATAATAACGTAATCCACTCAAACAGAGAAAGGCCTTTTTTAAACTGGAAACCTTTTCTCTTTTGCTCTAAAGACTCACATGCCAGAAATGGCAGAGATGTTGCTTTTCTACCCTCAAAACCAAAGTTCATCTGCCCAAAATCCTTTTCTGGGAGCGAGTCAAAATGACCCGGTTATGCTGGAACCTCTCCTGAAAGAACCTTACTTAACTAATCTCTACACAAGTGGAGAATTAAGTCACAACTTAGTGTGGAGAACACATTCAGTGCATTGTTGCAGGTTGTTCACGTGGGCTTCTTTTTGCTGCATTCCTAAGAGGACAGGTTGAGGCCCAGTCAAAAAAACAAAAAAAAACAAAAACAGATTTCCAAACTGAAATGTCAAAGGCAAAGCGGCTCAAGTGACCACAGCTTCATAGCCTCACACGGCTTCTGCAAACAACTCCCTCATTCAGGGGGAGCCAGAGCCCCCCTAACAGCAGCTATGCTGCTCTGATCTTCCTTACCCGCCGTCCAGGCATGAGCGTGGAGAAGCAGCAGCATCACACAACAGCGTTGAACCACCATGGTCCTGTCCGAGGTCAGGTCTCTTGTCTTTCTCTCTCCCCCTCTTGTCCTGTCCGGTTCATGAGTCCCGTATCCGCCGTCCTCCCATCCTGGAATGTGACTGCGTGAAGATTCGAGCCTGAAGTCAGGAACGAGCACCGACACATTCAGACTTGTTGGTGCAGAAATCATGTGAGGCTGCTCATTCCTGACGCTGTTTCAGATGAAGATTACAGGAGTAAAAACGTTTTACAGATGTGATGGAAAAAATGATTCCAATCTAGCTAATGAAATCCAACGATGAGGAAAAGGGCTTTCAGCTTTTCCAGCATGATCCTAGCAGGACTTTTTGAACAAACGTTCCCCTTTGGTGCAGGATGTGTAGGATTGTAAAGGACAGTTTAGGAACCAAAGGGTCAAAAAAAAAAAAAATGGGTCATATAAGGTCACAATAAAGCTAAATGTGAGCACGTAAAGAGAACTTTGAGAAGAAATGAAATGATGTTCATGTAAACAAACCAACGTCATCCTTCACTCCACAAAATTCTCAGAACATTTAAGCAGAAACAACCAACTTTTGACTGTTCAGGCCTGAGGTTTTTAGACCAGGGGTCTGCAACCTGGGGCCCCGGGGCCCCTCGCGGTCCTTTCACCCCTCCTTTGTGGCTCTCTGGTTAATATTTCTCTAAAAGCAACATCTTTTTCAGAATTAAACAAAACAGATGAGCCCAACTTTATTGAACATGGTGGAACATAACACTCCTCCACTTCCTGACTACAGTACCCATCATGCTCCAGCAAGCCATCAAGCAGTATGGCCTCGTATATTTACCAAAATGCAACATTTTGACAGATGTTCGAGGTCAATGTGAGGTCAGGAAGCACGACCAGAATTCCTGCTGAAGGCGCGCCGCATCTATAGTCAAAAATAACCCAAGTTGGGTTGTTTCTGACCCAATGTTAAAAAGGATCTTTTTTCATGGGTTATTTTAAACCATGAAAAAAAAATACATGAATTGAGTTCAAATTAAACCACTATAACCAAAAAAAATAGCATTGCTTTAAAAAATAACCCAAAATCATGTCCCAACACAAGAACTGGATTGCAGAAATAATCCAAGTGTTTTATTGTGTGGTCACAATAACAACGTAAGCAGCTGTTTTCATTTTACTTTGTTAGATTTACTCATTTCTGGCAGGGATGTACCAACAACAATAAAGTAAACTGTAGTATTTTTTTTTTTCAAAAACTAGTCTATTCAAATATACAAGTACACTTGAAGTTTACTTTTGTACACTTGAAATGTTCCAATTTAGTCTGAAGAAGTACTCATTAAGTATGGTGTAGTCTCTATTTTTGCACTCATCTATATTTAGTAAAGTAGACGTAAAGTGTTTTATTTATTTTGCTGAGATATGACACTATTATTTTTGCTGTATTCAGATGATCGCATGTGTGGTGTAGAGTGTCTTTTATTTTGAGAGGAACCTCTGTTAAAATCTATAAACTATTTCATATTTTAAAAGGAATTTCTTTTTCATTAGTTGATTTTATTTATCCAAAAATAAAAAACAAAGACAAATACAGAAAGTAGTACAATACTATAAGAAATGGTTAAAGTTTTACGTTTTTTTCTGTACGTCCTGTTGAAGGAAAGGCCTTCGTCGTGTGCAATAATGATGCCACAAAAAGGAGTGAAAGCACAGACATGTCTAACATGAAGGAAGTAACCATCTGCATGATTCATGGTGTGTGAGAGGTATATTCTGATTATAAATGGGGACTGAGGAAGTGAGAACTGTGACACCAGCGGAATGATGCTAAGTGAGACAAAGGTTTAAATCCTTAAAATAAAAGCTGCCTCCTTCACGCTGCAGAGAAAAATAGCATTTTATTTGGAGGAAGTTGCAAAAAAAGAAGAAATTATTCAGATTTGATTGATGACACATAGGTGAAAGGGTAGAGAAACATCAGTCTGAGGTTTTTACGTGGAGATCACTCGTTTCACCATGTGAGCAGGTCAATCTGCTTCATTAAGTGGAAATTGGTTTATTTCAAGAAATTAAAACAAACAAAAAAATCCCTGAAGAAGACAAACTGAAGACACATTTATCTTTATAGATACCAAACTTTGACAATTAGTTAGAAATGGAACATTAGATTAAATTAAAAAAGTATTGTCAACCGGCCCCACAAAACTATTTTGTTTGAGAAAGAGTGGATGACTAAAATTTAACCAACTATCTTGACTAAGTACTACAGTACACAATTATAGTAAGTTTACATAGTTAATATGTACTCAACATTCTTGCGTTTAATTTATGAATTATTATGTTGAATTTACCTAACATTATTACGTAAACTTTATAAATCTTTATATTGGATTTGCTCAACAGTATTGCATTGCATGTAGTAATCATTATTTTGAATTTACTCACTATTGCATTATATTTATATGTTGAGTTTAAAAACAATATTGTGCTGATTTGTTTATTCTTTCATCTTCTAATCCGTTTTTCCCTTTTTGGGTCACGGGGCTGCTGGAGCCTATCCTGGCCACTTGTGGGTGATGGACAGGTTACCAGTCTATCGCAGGACCACATATCACACTAGGGACAATTCACAGTAACCAATGAACCTATGAAGAATGTTTTTGGACGGTGGGAGGAAGTCAGAGTCCCACGCGTGCACGGGGAGAACACACAAACATCATTGCGTTGATGTTCTGGTTCAGGTCCCCCAGCCGGGACTTCAACCGGGGGCCTTCTTGCTGTGAGGCAAGAGCGCTGACCACTGATTGATTTTTTTTTAGTTATGTTGAATTTATGAATCATGTTGAACACCATGGAACACCTTTTTGCTCTATTTACTAAATTCCCCTAAAGGTAACAATACCAAACAATGTCATTGTAAAATTCTTGCCGGATTTTATTGGGTGATGTGCATGCGTCAGATGAACGGAAATGTATTTTCAACATAAATACTTTACATAAAAGATGCTACAGATCTTGTTTATTTCTTTAAGTGATTCAAAGAAAAGAAAATACAAAATTAAAGGATTTATGATTTTTAATATGCACATATTTAGATTAGATTAGATTTCGTATCGTCATTGTCTCAAGTACAACAGCATTGAAAATGCTCTCTGGTTATACCATCAGTCATTCAGTCTCTAAAATCTAAAATATATTAAGATGTTTTGTGAACTTAAACTCTGTCCTAACGGGTCAAAGTCTTCACCAAATCTTTTGGATTTCACTTAAAAAAATGAGCAGTTCGGGTGAATGTTACTTATTTTAGAATTTGAATATAAAGAAGAAAAGTTTGTTCCAACACGTGACTCAGATTTGGTTTTAGGAAAGAAATGAAGTCAAGTTGGATTGGATTTATTACAAGCATTAAAAACATTGAACACCACAAAAAACAAAAAAAAACAAAATTGGAGAAATATTAACCTCATTTCAGATATCAGGAAATACCAGTACACAGTGATTAGAATAAAGTAAAAATATAAGCAAAAGAGGCGGTAAAATGTGTGAGAATCTGAAAGCGAAGTCAAAGTTTCAGGTTTCGTGGGATATTTGATGAAGGGGAGATCCAGGAAAACTGATGTCATCGAGTGCCTTTCAAGACTGATTCTGCTTTTACTCAGTTTCTCTGTCAACAAGTGGGTCCATCCAAGAGTAAATGGTCTGTGTCATGATTGCTGGAGCTGCCAGAGATGCTTGTAGCTGAAGGGAAACGTTGAGGGGATTTAGAAAAACCCCTTCCCCGCGTTCAGCTTTCAGATCCGTCTTTTGTTTGCTCTGCAGAATAGAAACATTCAGGTTGGATCATCGCCTGATGCTCTTCTGTTTTGATTCCTTCATTCACGGAGTCCGCTTCTGCAAAAAGGAGCTTTTCCAGGCTCCAGGCTTCCAGACAGTTACGTTGGTTAAACATCTTTTTGTTAAACTCTCAAGCTGCGTTCACACCCCCCTCTGCAATGTGCGTTCAAGCGACCAATTCCAATGAAAAGTCTGCGTGAACGTAAAAGCAGCATTTCCAGCTTCCACCTTCAAAACCCGGCATCGCACATCGCTACGCAAGTCTGCGTACGAAAAGCAGAGCCATTGAATGGCACAGTGCAAATCAAGCCATGCTGAGCTTCGACCAATCAGGGACTAGCGTCCTTTTCAAAACCATTTGAAAATCGACCATGAAGGAGAAATTCATATTTGCAGTTTGGTCCGGTGGGAAATATTCCTTCCCTGCCCCTCTGACTCCTCCCTACTGCTCCAGTAGTAGGGGCATTTGGAGCTGTAGTGGTGTCCAGACTTGGGGCTGCCCACCCCTCCACTGGTGGGGTGATCCGGGGCAGAGGAGAAACACATGTCTTCACGTGGTCTGAAGCACTGAAGCTTACACTTTTAGTTTTAGCATGAGTTTTTTTGAAGTTATAAAACCGACATTGTTACGTATTTTCCGAGCTCTACATGCTAGCTATCCTAGACGACCGACCACAATTCATGACTCATGGAGCGGTAGTAACGCCCTGGATTTTTTCATAATTCTCTGCTTGGAGGACTACATGCAGGAAGGAATTCGGATTCAGCCCAAGTCTTTAATATATCGGAATAGAGCTGCGAAAACAAAAAAAAACTGGGGCAAGATTAGCACCGCTTCAACATTTCCCACTAACTGTAGGTGGCAAACATTCAGTAGTAAACAGCCCCAAAAAAAAAGACAGAAGAAGCCCTTCCCTTTTAATAAGTGAGTCACATGACCAACAACTGGATGGCGATGCTCTTCTTGGTAGGAACTGGCGCTGCACAGCGGGCGCCACCAGAGGTCCCACAGCGTCACACCGATCATCAAAGGTTGAGCGTGTCGTGTGGAATTGTTGGATCCACAGCTAAAATCACCAACCACCATTTCCCAAAGTGGCTTCATCCGTAGCCCCTCCCACCTGTACGGAGCTCGCCGCTCCACGGCCTGAAGAAGGTGCCGACGTCTCCTTTGATGATGATGATGATGAGCGCCAGCACCGTGGCAGAAATGTGAATGTTTCTGCTGTCAATCAAAGTGTTGTTTACATCCGTCACCGTGTTTCTGAACGACTTGTGGCGTCAGTTGGTTTGTGTTTATTCACATAATTAGGATGTAAAGGAAACAAAGTCACAGAAAAATTGTGTTTTGGACTTTTCTAGAATTTTGATCCAGTTTTTTGCATATGTGAGATGGAAACGCAGCAATGGTTGAATCGATAGGTATGTAACTTCAGGAATTGTTTGGAACCTTTTTTAATGCTCAGTCAAGAGGAAGCAACCATTTAAATCCACAGAACTCTGACTACAGCTGGCATTAACTGGAACAAAGCGCCACTTCTTCTACATTTCAGAGGTAGGTTTCAAAAACTCTTCAGCCGTGTTGACATGGAAAGTTTTCCTCCGCCGTCCTGATGGCCTCAGTGACACCCGACAACTTTTTACAGCTTCAGTATTGAGACACAAACACAGGAAAAATACTACACCGCTGACTCCACCAGGTCAGTGTGCTGCAGTTTAGAGCTTAACCTGCCATAACCTGTAATCATTCACTGACCCCCCCCCTCCCTCCCTCCCTCCCCACCCACCACCAGGAGACCCGAGTCCTGCTTCACTCTGATTGGCTCAGGAGGGATCACCCGGATCGTGGGCATGACATCAGGCCCACAGGAACACCCACAGACTCACACACACACACACACACACACACACACAGACTCACACACACACACACACACACACACACAGACTCACACACACACACACACACACACGCAGATCCTGTTTGAAAATGCATTTCAATCAGAGGAAGTTCGGCCCAGCTGCCTCACGTGTTTCCTGTTGGACTGAAACCTTCAATTAAACGAAATAAAAGACTTTAGATTAAAACTGTTCTGAACAATTAAAAACTCTATGGAGCCTTCACAATAAAGTGTGTCGCGGTCACTGCAGGACACTGACTTCAGACAGAGGAAACGCCACCACAGCCTTATTTTCTGAAGTCAAACTCTCAGGAAATACAGACTCAAAACATTCTGTCTTTGCAGAGAAGACACTCATACTCCACTTTTCAATATTTGACACATTCTTGAATTTTATTCCAGTTTTGATGACAGCAAACACCTATAGGATGGGCGGGGCCACATTCCAGTAAGCAGCACAAGTTTGTTTCAGGAAAATGTTTAAATTCACGCTTCCGGGGGTTCTTTTGGCTTACAGAAAGCAACAGTTCACGTGGTTTTCAATCTGACCCCCCCTCCCCCCCCTCAAATGTCTGGAATTTAAAAGCAGACCAGAGATCACAGAGATTATTCGTGCAACTGCTGGATTCTGAGCTGTGTTTTTGGGGGGGTTCAAGCTCTGCAGGAATGATCAAATCAAACTGCTGTCCCGTGGTGATGCTTTCACAGGCGGTCGCGTCTTTCCCGTTCTCTGTAAGTGGACTCCATACAACCTCCATCATGTGAAACTCTGAGAATGCCTGCATTGTACTGGAGGTGTCTCCTCCCATCGCTGCTTGCATTCTGATGGATAAAAATGTCAATATCTGCACTTTGTTTTAACAATTATTAACATAATATTAACATTAATATTAACAATATTTTGTTTGGTTTTTTTTTTTAAATCTCCTAACAGGCTGCCACAGTGGATGCCAGAAAAAAAAAGAAAGAAGATGCTGCAGAATGTAAACTAAAACACGCATTCAGGAGGATTATAGTCTGCATAAATTTACATCTATTTCCTTTTTTTGTGCTAACAATCCAAGCAAAAGAGATGCTTATAAATGTGCTTTTCTCCAAGGTGCAAATTGAGGATAAAAAAATATAAAGAAAGTTTTTCCTGTGATGCAATGCTGCCCCCTAAAGAGCACCCATGAAACTGCACAAATTTCACAAATTAATCACATTTTATTTTCAGTTGGCAAATAAAAACGACTTAAATTTGTTACATTTATGGATATCCCATAGTAATTGAATTATAAAATGGTTTACATGATTTTCCCTGATCATCTCCATGGAGACAGACACAAACACAGAAGCTTCAACCGGAAGATGTTTGACAAATGATGAAACAAAAAGTTGAGTCCATATGAAAGCTAAAGAACTTTGTTAGAGAATATATTGCAGGGAAATTAAATGTTTTATATTTACTGCTGCAGATTGGCACAAGAATATGACCTCCTTGCAGTAAAAGCAGCTTTATATGCATTTAAATAATTCATTTTTTAAAGGTGGCAAAAAGAAGATACCTGCTTCAGTTCAAAATATTTTTTAAACATTTTGTAAGTCAAAGAAAAGACCAAAGTAAAATAGCTAAGCTGAAAAAAATCAGATTTTCTTTCTTTCTCCCAAAACAGTCGAGGTCAAAAACTCTCAGTAACCCAAAACAAACAGCAGGACAAGGTCTCCCTGACAAGGACCCACCCCTCTGGAATAACGATAAAGTGCATTTGATATGTCTCTGTGTTACAACTCAGAAAGAAAAAAAACAACCCGATACGTACAATCCACAAACGAATAAAAATCCTTTTTTTTTATCAAATGCACCAAAAACCCCCCAAAAATACTGATGTACCAGATCATCTGACTGCTGCAGTGAAAAAATAAACTATTCTAAACAACAACATTGATTGTTCTGTGTTTTTTAAACAAACAGTGTTTGTCCTTTGTTTATTGTGCTTTACAGGACCTTGTTTTGTCTTGGTTTCTGAAAGACGCTTTTCATAAATGGATTATTATTATTAACAGGATTGTGCAGCCCTTTCTCTCTAAACCATTTGATCTCAAGAGCCATGAGTTTTTCTCTTCCTCTGTGGCTCCCTTGTTAAAGGAAAGATTTTAATTTCAAGAAGTAAAGCTAAAAACACAAGCAAGTAGTAATATATTTTCTTTTTTTTTCATAGATTACTTACACTAACTTGCTAACATTTACTGCATTAAATGCCTTTGTGCACGGTCTTTTATTTTCAACGGAAGTCATGTCAAAAGTTCTAAACTATTTTATCTCAAGGCGTTTTTCATGTTTATTTATCCTAAAAAACTTATTTCTTTATATCATGGATTAGTAACGAAAAACAAAAATGTTATCGTGTCATTAAGTTGTGTGCTCCACTGGTTGGTCGTGAGAATCCACCTGGCTCTTTAAGATTCCCTGGTCAAACTTTCACTACTTTATGGTCTTGCTCCTTCTTTTATATCACACTTGCTTTAGCTTATGAACCTCCGAGAGCTCTTAGAAATCAAATTCATTTGAAATCATTTGAATTCAAACTGACAACAAGAAAGAATTTCCACAAATAAACAAAAAAACAGCTTAACCTTGGATCTTTTTTGACCACTTGTTTCATATTTACTTTAAAATTAAAAACTAAATAACAGACTGTTTGATAGCATTACATGCAGAGAATGTGGAATGAATGGATGCTTCGAAACCCACAATCAAGGCTAATTCCAGAACAACTGGTAGCCCAATGCTCGAACATCCACAAACGGCAACTCCTATCACAACTTGAGATTGAAGCGATACACTACAACACCACGGGAGAGCCAGAACAACAGGTCAGAGAGGAGGTTATACCACACTCCCACCCTGAGATTGGGTACACAGCCCCAACAACCACAGATACGCTGAGCGAGGCAGCAACTGACCTGAAAAACAAGATCATGTCTACAATGAACACTAGGCAACCCCGACACCAGCTACAACGGTTAAGCGATGTACTGCCTGAAAGTCTACTGGAAACTGTGAATGAAGCCTTGAGGACAATTCCTACCACAACCATCACAGAAACCAATGAACTGGTTTACACTTCAGCAGCAGTGATCCTTGAGATGCTTGGCTATAAGAGCAACCATGGAAGAAAACAATACCCACCATGGAAGCAACGGTTAGAGGCCAAAATCAAGGCAACTCGGAAGGATGTGAGTAAGCTAACAGAGGCTCAAAGAGGTACAATGAGAAAGCAAGTACCGAAGAGATACAACCAGATGCCCATACCTGAAGCACTGGAAACTGCCAAACAAAGGCTCCTAGCCTTGAGCAGCCGCCTAAAGAGATACACAAGAGACAATGAAGCCAGACGAATAAACAGGCTGTTCGCAACTCAACCTGCGAAAGTGTACGCTCAGTGGCAGGGTCAAAACAGCCGAGCAGACCCACCAAGGCTAGAAACTGAACAGTACTGGAAAAGTATATGGGAGAAAGAGACAGCACATTACAGCAATGCCCACAACATGGAAGCTCATGTCAGGCATCATTGCAAACAAGATAAATAGGCACATGGATCAATACATGAGCAACACACAGAAGGGCATTGGTAGAGACTCCAGAGGAGCCAAACACCAACTCCTGGTTGACAGAACAGTCGCTCAAGACTGCAAGTCACGACACACCAACCTGTGCACAGCCTGGATTGATTACAAGAAGGCCTATGACTCAATGCCACACACGTGGATCACTGAATGCTTGGAGCTGTACAACATCAACAGGACTCTAAGAGCCTTCATAAGAAACTCAATGAAGCTGTGGAAAACCACCCTTGAAGCCAATGGGAAACCACTTGCACAAGTGTCCATCAAATGTGGGATATACCAAGGTGATGCTCTGTCCCCACTGCTGTTCTGCATAGGTCTGAACCCCCTCAGCCAAATAATCAACAAGACTGGCTATGGATACCGACTCAGAAATGGGGCCAACATCAGTCACCTCCTCTACATGGATGACATCAAGCTATATGCTAAGAGCGAGTGTGACATTGACTCCCTGATCCACACCACCAGGATCTACAGTAATGACATTGGGATGTCATTCGGGCTCGAGAAATGCAGCCGGATGGTGACAAAGAGAGGCAAGGTAGTCCACACAGGGGGGGTCTCACTTCCAGAAGGAACAATAGCAGACATTGAGGACAGTTACAAGTACCTTGGAATTCCCCAGGCAAATGGCAACCTGGAGCAGGCAACAAGGAAAGCTACAACAGCTAAATACCTCCAACGAGTAAGGCAAGTCCTGAGAAGCCAGCTCAATGGCAAAAATAAGACCTGGGCAATAAACAGCTATGCACTGCCAGTTATCAGATACCCTGCAGGAATAATAAGATGGCCAAAGGAAGAGATACAGACCATGAATGTTAAAACACGGAAGCTCCTCACCATGCATGGAGGGTTCCATCCCAAATCCAGCACTCTGAGACTGTATGCTAGCCGCAAGGAAGGAGGCCGAGGACTAGTGAGCGTAGAAGCCACTATCCAGGATGAAACATCCAAGATGCATGAGTACATCAAGCTCAAGGCCCCAACTGACAGTGTGCTCAGTGAATGTCTCAGGCAATGGAGAGCAGAGGATACAGTGCTGGAGGACAGATCCTCATGGGAGGACAAACCCCTGCATGGGATGTTCCACCGGACCATAACTGAAGTGGCTGATATCAAGAAGTCCTACCAATGGCTAGAAAGGGCTGGCCTACAAGACAGCACTGAAGCACTCATCCTGGCAGCTCTGGCATATATATATATATATATATATATATATATATATATATATATATATATATATATATATATATATATATATATATATATATATATTGTGCAGTTTAATTCTTTCAGTTTGTCTTTAACTCATCAAACTGAGTGCAGCAGTTTATTTTTGTCAAATCAAACCTTTATTTACAATAAAAACAAGCACATTTGAATGAAATATTACAAACACAGGCTCCAAAAAACAAAAACATATAAAGCTCTTGTCACCTTACCCCTACTGAATACATGTATTTATATATTTCAGTCAGACAACTCTTGCAGTAAGAAATATTTATTTGACATTTTCCACATACTTTAGTTGGCATTCACATCTTTTGGTTTGGCATAAGGCTCCGTTCAATTCCATGAGAGATTTCCATAAAACTTTCGGGTAACAAAAACCCCCAACACTTAATTATCCAGAAGAAGAAAAAATGTGTATGTATAATCAGTGTGTAATAAAATGGGGTGTGTTTTCGGCAGCATTCCATTTCCATTTCATTTCCCAGTATGACTGCTATGTGTGACCCGGCACCATTGACCGTTTGGGCCGCCCCCGTTCGAGTACAGCGCCACGAAGGGAACATGCTATCTAGTGGATCTGCTATGTGTGACCCGGCACCATTGACCGTTTGGGCCGCCCCCGTTCGAGTACAGCGCCACGAAGGGAACATGCTATCTAGTGGATCTGCTATGTGTGACCCGGCACCATTGACCGTTTGGGCCGCCCCCTTTCGAGTACAGCGCCACGAAGGGAACATGCTATCTAGTGGATCTGCTATGTGTGACCCGGCACCATTGACCGTTTGGGCCGCCCCCGTTCGAGTACAGCGCCACGAAGGGAACATGCTATCTAGTGGATCTGCTATGTGTGACCCGGCACCATTGACCGTTTGGGCCGCCCCCATTCGAGTACAGCGCCTCGAAGGGGACACACTATATAATGGATCTGCTATGTGTGACCCGGCACCATTGACCGTTTGGGCCGCCCCCGTTCGAGTACAGCGCCACGAAGGGAACATGCTATCTAGTGGATTTGCTATGTGTGACCCGGCACCATTGACCGTTGGGCCGCCCCCGTTCGAGTACAGCGCCACGAAGGGAACATGCTAACTAGTGGATCTGCTATGTGTGACCCGGCACCATTGACCGTTTGGGCCGCCCCCGTTCGAGTACAGCGCCTCGAAGGGAACATGCTATCTAGTGGATCTGCTATGTGTGACCCGGCACCATTGACCGTAGGGTAGCTCCCGTTCGTGGAAACCACTAGAGGAACATACTATCTGAAAGAGAGAGGGAAATAAATAAAAGAGGAGCCAACATAAAATTACTCATACCTGATCTTAGAACGTAACTCACTTCCCCAAAAACGCTGTGCGAAACTAATTTGTACCGCCTAACAACCCGTATGATACAATAACTTAACATCCAATCCAAAGCTTTGATGGCGTATTAGGCATGCTGACAGCCATTATTTGAACTTCTATAACCAAGAACAAGCTTGATGGCCAAACTTCTGCCATTGTGGCAACTATAAATACACGAGCTTACGTACATCCATAATTTCGAAGCTCCCAACGACAGTACAACGAACGAGCCTAGTAGCCATAATTTTCTCCATTCGGCATAACATAAGCGCTCAAGGAACATCATTTAATTGAGATCCCAACCAAATATTAACGAGTTCAACGCCCATAATTACTATGCTTCATTGGCATACTACAAAATTGGCTTAAGAACCAAATTCGAGCTCCAGCGCATACTATGATACAACTTAGAACATCCTAATTTTGAGGCTTCCACCTGGCTATAATTTTCTTTTAACATCTATAATCGAAGAATTTACATTCATTCTGCTGTTGACATTGATTGATTAATTCAGTCAGAAGTGTCATTGGAATGCAGAGGAGGTCCACCGCCCCGTCACTTTCAGTGCAGCAATAGGTGCGTCGAGCAGTCATCGTTGCAGCATCAGATCAAGGAATGCAGGGGTGACATCACTTCCTGGAAACGGAGAAGCCGATCGGGGCGTAGGGGTACTCAGGCAGAAACTGAGCAGTTTCAAAATGCTTGAGATAAATGAAATAACAGTGCTTTTCAAAGAACAAATCTGAGAAAGTGAAATTTAGTAGACAGTTAAAGTAAAGACCCATTGTGGATTTATTGCACCCTAGAAACCATCATGATTACAAATTCCAACAGTGAAATGATAGTGAAATATATAACCTGCACAAAATCTTAACACAAATTTTTTATACATTCCAAAGATAAGAAAAGTAACCTTTGACAGTTTCAGAGGGACGCACCTTCAGGAGGCCATCGAGGAGTAGGTGATGGGAAGAGTAGCCAAAGAGATTTGTAGATGAGGAAGGTCAACATCCCACGTAGCAAAGGATTGCAGCCCGGCTGGATTCGATGCTTTGCATCTGATATTAGTGGTTCTCAAATTGGTGGACAACAAAGTACAGACTACTGAAATTGTAATTAGCCAAGGGCGTCTGGATACTGAAAAAGAAAACTTGAGAGCCATGAGGGATCATAGGTTGTGATAGTATTTTTGCTAGACTGAACCTTAAGCATTTAGAGGCGGAGTATAAGCCACTAAATGGGGAAGCATCTAGCAGACTGTCATCTGCTTAAGCAAGGCAGATAGAAGACTGACTTGTGGACACAAGATTTAACTCTTGAACTAAGCTTGACAGCGCAAGTGATGATTTCCTACGGTCAGGGTAGAAATTGCTCAAGGTGGTATTTAAACATTAACCAAGTCAACTGATGACACAATACTGTCATTCACTATTGAAACAGCCCTAATTTAATCTCCAAGGATGAAATAACCGGACGACATCTTATAAATCATCAGAGCTGTAGATTCTGGCGGCCGGACAAACACAAACCACTCTTAAATCTTTTCCCCCAAACCAGAAGGCACAGCCTCAGAACAACAAGTGGATGGAGCCTGAAGACACGACAGTCATCATAACATAACTACTCCAAGCATAGAGAGGGAAGGAACAAACGCAAAACACGAAATCCAGAACAGGAACACGGGGCCCAGGATGGAACTACCCATAACAAGAACACAAGATGAACAGATGACCATAGGACCAAAGCCACAGCAAATGTCAGGTGGCCCCATCATTGACAAATCATATGCAAACCAAAATGAATAAACACGCTGCACAAAAGCCAAAGATGACATAATGGGGAGAGACAAGCAGCAATGAACCATCCAATCCATAGAAGAAAAATAAATCCGGAAGGGTGGAGGACCATACAGTATAGACAACATGGAACTCAGATTAGAAAAAAAATCCCCCCCCACAGAGATCCAAAGACCAGGGATACAGAGGAAATTCGGCCACTGAGAAACCATCAATAACTCGCAAAGTGAAGGAGACCCATCGCCTACAAATATCCAGTACAGAGCTTCTGCTAAGAAAGTTGAAAGTATGAGGACTGCCACGGCAGCTGAAAGGTAAACCGACAAACGTGTCGAGCACCAACTGAATGCCAAGAGACGCCGAGAGGCATAGAGGCAGAACAGGGAGAACATCAGCGATAAGACACCCTCAGCCTTATATCGCGCTCGGAGGAAAATCGTGGAGACATCCTGGGCAGCTGAAGAAAATATATACTAGTCCTGAAGGCACATGAGGAACTAGGCCACTGATGCCCAAAAAGATGAACTGCGAGGCGCCAACGGGTCCAGATCACGTCACGAGAATCTGAACCTTCGAAGGGCCACCCGTAGTGGGGGCTTTGAAAACGATGCCCCGGAAAAAAATCCATCACACAGCCCCCACAAACCTCCAGACCAAACCAGAGAAATGAATAACAATTAACTGTCCAGCCAAGAAAAAAAAAAAAAAAAAAAAGCAGCGACGAGACTGACACGCTAATGCGGCCGACGCAAGTCCCCGAGCCAGGGCAGGACCCACTGGGTACACAGAGCAGGGATAAAACAGGCGAAGCAGAACCAGATGCAGAACGTGCGGGGGCAACGAATGAGTGATTAAATGAGCCAAAGACGCTGCATAAAGAGACCAAGCATAAGGAATTTGTCCACAGAGGAGAGACAGGTCCAAGAGAGACCAATTCACATTCAGACTAACCAGCAGCTACAACAACGAAGAAAATAAACAGAAAGAACCGCCATAATAATAAAGCCAGCATCTAATCAAAGATAGTCAAGAGTCACCTTCAGCACCTAAAGAACAAAACAGCAACAAAGAAAATGCAGAAACCACAAATGATTCAGCCAGCATGAAAAACCAGGCCAGACGAGGACCGCCAGCCTTCACAACCACAGAAAAGACCCCACAACTCCTGAAACAATAATCGGACGACGCAGAATAACAGCAGAAAATGAATCAGAAAGGCCACGAGTCATAAAAACTACAATTCCCAGGGTCCTTAGGGGCGCGACGTCACCATACACGGAAGTAAACAAAACAAGACTCAACCCAGAAAAACTACACAGGAAAATCCGCACGCCGCTCACCTTAGAAGACCGTCCGACCACGGCAGACGATAGACCCGGACAGGTCCAGATCCGGACCCACGGACAACCCGAACACCGCGGAAAGCGCACCCCCTGCAGATGCACGCGACCGCGGCGAAACGAACGCGCTGGGCGCCGTTAGCCGCCCGGCGAGCGCCGCTAGCTGCCCGGCGAGATCCGCAAAAGGAGCAAACGCGGCGAAAACGGAAAACCCACATCAGAAACGGGGATCATCCATCCAAAGGACGGGGGGATTACAGCAAGACGTCGAAGAAAAGGAGATCCGCCGGACCCGCGAGCACGGGGAACGGCGAAGAATGAGCGCTGAAGGTAAGAAAGAGAATGAGCGCCTGCGCACCTGGCTTAAATAGGACGCTGAGCAGGTGCGTTAATTGACTGGACCGCCCTAGGGTATTAGCTAAGAAACCCTGCTACGAGTCATCTGCCCGAAATACGATTATGAATCGTCATTTAAATACATCTAATACAGAACATAATAATAACAATAATACACGTTAAAAAAAAACATTTAACTTGATATTTACAGTTTGTAAGAATCTTCATTTAAAATGGCAAAACAAAAGCATCCAGAAGTATAAATTAGTTTTAAAACCCCAATACACACGCACGCAAGTGCAAGCGCACAAACATGCACGCACACACACACTCACAGCTGGTGTGTCAAAACATATGTACCACTGTAAGTGGACACTAGAGGGAGCTCCTCTGACATTTGAAA